>DWHO01002747.1:0-12880 GCA_018247575.1 Eurytides lysithous rurik
AGGGGGCAAGTAGTGGGCAGCGGTGCGGTGCCGCTTGGGCGAGCGCTACCCAAGGGAGTTCCCAAGCGGGACGGCACGCAAAATTAAACTGTTAAAATTAGTCGAGTATTGGCAGCTGCCATTATTGCTTGTAATTATTGTTAATGTATGCATTTAAAATATATAAGTCTAAGTAAGAATATCAGTCTTCTAGTTACCATAGTACACTTGACTAGTTTAGTTTTACTCACTAGACTAGACTAGTTTAGGATCAGACGGCCGGGTGTGAAATGTTGTCTTGATATTTGTTTATTATCTAGTTATTTATTTGGATCACCCAAATAAAAAAAAAAACAAGAGAGCATTGTAAAGTCAATATGAAAATTTTAGTTAAAGCAAACCATTGTATGGCATTGTGCTGACAAGTCATTTGCCATCCGGCGCTCAGCTTCCTTAACTTTTTTACTTATTTCCAAAAGGACATATTTCCACAAATAATTCTTCACGCTATGTTGTCATGTCATTATTTGTACTCGTATGTAAACCATCGACATGGATTAGGTGAAATTTATAGTGCGACATTAAATGCAAGCCTGCGTCAGAGCTTTGCTTTTAAATAATGAAAGGGTTCAAGCATAAAGTCTCTTTTCCCCTTTCAGGGTTCGACCATAGAGCCTCTTTTCGACGCAAGCTCATTAAATTTGCTTGGGAAAACATTTCGGGTGTGATGTACGTATGTTCGTACTTAAGTGGCTACGTTAAGTTATTGATGTACTTTTTAACTCTCGATCTACTTATGTAATCTTTAATTGTAAAGAAAACTGAAGTGTGAAAAAAAGAATACTTACAACTCCGGCTTAGCACTGGTAGACAAATGTTATTTTTACAATTTAGAGAAGTTTATATATAACGTGGTAGAGCCATTTACGGAGTACTTTTGGGGTACTTTTGTTTGGAGTAAGCGGGCGAATGAGCAAGTGGTTACCTGATGGAAACCGCTGCCTATGAACATTTGCAACGTGGAACTGTTACATAACATTATAACGGTAATTATTTTAGTCTTTTTAAAAAAATATTTTTTTTTATATTTAAATTTATTTTATTCCTTTGTTAGAATAAGGAAATAAGGTAAAAACAAGAACGTCGCGGCGCGGCGGTTTGAAATGAACTGAATGGAAGCTATCGAACAGGGAGGTCTCACGCATCCACCGTAAGGGCGATACTTGATGCTGATTAAGCAAATAGGAATCTAATATCGAAAAAATATATTTTATTGCGTGTTAAGGAAAAGATAAACAATTCGACGGACAAATCCTAGGTATAACAAAACGCTTTGCAAATGCAATGCCAACCTTGACGATGGGAATATTTGGAAGGGAAAGGCAGGAAAGGGGCCAAAGGCCAATGGCCTCTTCTGGTACTGCATTGACATTTATTCTACTGCCGAAGTAAGTAGTAATAATAAGTAAGATTATAAAAATTAATATGAAAACAAAACTATGATTTGTAATGCAATGTTTCCAGCGTAGTCACTGGCATAGAGCCTTTTTGTCGTGGGGAAATCATTTATAGATCCTAGGTATCTATACCTAGGATCCTAGGTACCTAGTTTATGTTGGACTCCCATTGACTAAATCACCACGGTGGTCGCCTTAAGTTTTGTTGAAGGGTCACTGGATCACCAATTTGACCACTACCGCAACGTTTCTATCGCATGGCTAGGATAGCTTCATCCCCGAGGTACGGGCATGGATGCTTCGGTGTTTATCTATGTAAGCTGTGTGAGTCTACCTCATACAGCTAGACCATCGAATATCTCTAACTTAGGTCAACAAAGAAAAGTTTTATTTTAGTAGTTTTTTGTTCAAATAATACAATAAGAGAGAATAAAGGCAAAAGAAGAAATAACAATAATACAGAAAATAAAATTTAGCAGGATATAAATTTAGAAAATTCACATCCTGCTAAATTTCTTATAACAGATTTTTAATTCCATATAAAATTAAAATTGATTAATGAATTACTATCTGAAAATCTATATTAACATCAAGTTTCATCGACCATACGTTTAAAAAATGCATTTTGAGCTTGATCGGATGAATAAAAAGTATTTTAGTAATCATAGAAAATTTTAATAATATATATAAACACAAAAATAACTATACGGAGAGTATGAACTAATAGAAGAATTTGAAAAGGCAGAAAATCAGCACTAATTTTGAATGTCCAAGAAAAGTCATCACATAATGAAGCATAATATCTCAAATAGTAGTACAAGTTTAGCGGTGGTAGAGCCACGCATCTACCCTCGCTACTTAATCGGACGGCTCGAACCAGATAAGTACCATGAATCATCTCACAGAAAATCGACGTAAAAGTGGAAGTCTTTTAGATTTCACATTTCGTCCGGTGAGTGAGGTGGCCGGTGGCCTATCCCCCTCTCTTCCCTTCCTCCCTCTCCTAATTCCCTCCCTACCTCATCCTCCTTCCGCTCTCCTCCCTTCCCTTTTTCCTCAAAAATTATCTCCCTTAAGGGCTGGTAACGCATCCATAATGTTGTAAAAGTCCATGGGCGGCGGTGATCGCTCACGATCAGGTGAGCCGATTGCTCGTTTGCCTGCCTAAACCATAAAAAAAAAACAAACAACATTGCTTTACTAATTACGATAAAAAAATATGTAATCCAAACCGCTACAAAAATCCAATGGCAAACAGTACCGTACTAAAACATACATCGGACCGCTAACGGGAAAGGCCGGCTTAAATGCCAGTATTTATTATACCTTTACGCTAGATAGAGTACAGAAAGTGACCGGAGCACTATCCTCTTGATATTGAAAATAAACCGGCAATCCTACTTATAGTACAGACGCCTTTTAGCAATGGTACTTATCATCGGAAAGTCGTTTTGAAACATATTCTTGTGACATCGAATGACTATTTAAAAAAAAAAACTTTATCATATTCAAGCATTTTCTTCTGTTTAAATGACTATAAACATTTTTTAGTTAAGAAGACACGTTTTTAACAAAAGTTGCAACCTAGCGATTAGAATTGTGACATAGTTCAAAAGAGAGTATTTAACAAAGACTGTAGCACTATACCACAAATAACTTGCTTCTTTACAAAATTAATTCCAAGGGATACTTGAAAATTACACACGTAGTCAAGTAGAGCATCGGCTCTAAAGTAACAAGCTAAGCTTTGTGGAGCTTAACAAACTTTACCTTACGTATATCATATAACAACAAATTGCAGGTCTGTAATGTATTTTGAAATATTTTTGCTTTGAAAGCTGACGCTGCATGAGTTATAAGTTGTATTATAATGGCTGACATTATTATTTTTTATTTGTAAACGAACTTTATACTTTATTACTATTAATATCAATTTTCTTAAGGCACATGACGCAGTAAGTAATTCTGTGTTTAATATGAATAAAGGCACAGTTAACAAATTTCAAAAATCACCTTGTCTCTGTTAATAATTTGTATAGTGCGGGAAACTCCAATGAAGATAGTAAGAAATTTCGATTACGGCTCGAACCGGCGTCAGATCGCTCACATGGATAAAATCAATATTGGTCAATGATGAATCACTCTCAAAACCATTGAAGAGCGTCGATGGAGTTCTAACAAACACAGAGCGTTTATTTACATTACAGATTTTATGGCTAGCAAATGAGAAATCATAGAATTTCATTTTATATCGTACGATGTACAATGATACAAACATTTGATGACCGTTTGAACATGTGCATATGCTAAGCGATTGGCTTAGGCGTCGCAGGTCGTGGTTTCGATTCCCAGCCGGAGCAAATATTTGTACGAACTACAAATATCTCAAAATCTCGGATCTGGGCGTTTGTCCGTGTAAAATTTGTGTATGTAAAACGCCCTTAACACAAGATATTTATATTTTACAATAGGAGCAGCGTTTTAAAAAAAATAATTCAAAAGAAAAAAGGATTATGTTTAATTATAAGTACAATTTCTTTAAATTAATTAAAAAGCGTTTTTAACTTCAGTATGGCCCGTAGCTTATTTTTCAGATTGTATCGTAACGACTTACGCTTTTATTACGCGTTGGTAATTGTACCTTTGTGTAAGGTACCGCCACATCAAATGTTACTACTGACAACCGAAATTAAAAGGACATGCTATTTTTACACCTCAAAAAATATTCGATTCAAAACGAAAAAATGTCACCAACCAAAAAGAACAAAGGCACCGTAACGTTCATATTGTATTATACAAACACAATACAATGACAAGCATTCGGTTTTTGTTTACTTCGTCATGAATATATTCCCTTTTTTAAAATATCGTATGCTAAAAGCGATAAATTTTAGATTTACACCTAACATACATACTAGTATATATAAGACAAAATTCATAAAATACTAGAATTTCGCCTCTGTTGAATAGCAGACCATTTAAGACGGTTACGATATTTTCTTACATGTTCAAAAGAAAAGCTGTGATAAAATATATTATTTGGTTTTCGGTATTTTTTTTTCATTTTCTTAAACTCTTCGGAGATAAAGAATGCCGCATGATCAAACATATCAGATTTTACATGTGTGTGCAATCTGACACGATGGATTTTGAGATATTTATATATTTTTATCATCGATACAGTTTTGCGGTTGTTTTTTATGGATTTGACTGACAAACGAGAAAGCGGCTCACCGATGATGGTAAGTGATCATCGCCGCCCTTGGATATTTTCAGCATTACAAAACTCCCAAGTGCGTGGCCAGCCAGAGAGAGGGAGGGAGGAGAAGTGAGAAAGAGGCAGGAAGAGGAGCGGAGGGAGTGGGCCACCGGCCACTTTACCACCGGACGAAACTACTACGGTACTTACCCGGTTCAAGACGGCTCATTCAGCAGCGGGAGCAGCTGCGTGGCTCTACCATCGTTGTAGAATAGTAATGTCCCTCTAGACCGATTCCGGCAATGGCGGCCGATCTACAAGAGATCAGCCAAGTGCGTAGGTTAGTTATAGTGCACAAGCGTTTGCGCAGACACAGATGCACTTGCTCTTCCTTTTCTCTCATAGCCTGATGGGACGGATAACCGACACGACTGGAGAGAGATAAGGCGCAGAGTCGGTGACATTAAACCAACCTCTTAATATCGACTTCTCCAAGCCATCGTTAAATGACGTCAACAAGAAGTCGGGACCGACTTTTTACATGCCCATCCGATGCATGGATCATCTTATTTTTCAGGTAATCGGGTGATCAGTCCGTAATGCCTTAATCCAACTAAGAAACAACAACACAAAGTCATTGCCCTCCGCGGGATTCGAACCCACGACCTCAGTTTTGTAAAGCGTATACCTCTAGGCCACGGAGGCATATACATAAAAACAATAGACACATACTTAAAATTAGAAATTTATCTTTGCGAACTTTTTTCTTGAAATTATAGTGACTTTTGGCCATCCTTATTTCAGGAGGTAGCGAATTCCACAGAAGTATGGATACGGATTTAGTAATAATAATAAAAAAGAACCATACTTCTGAAGAGAATACTAGTGACAGAAGAAATTCACCAGTGAAGTTGAGAGAGGTCCACAGTTACGGTAAATAATAAAAAGAAACAGTAAATTGGAACAATCAATAACGGCAATGTTTACCATGCTTGGTAAACAAACACATCTGTAATCAATGATTCAGAAAACTGCCTTATAAGAAAGAAGGGCATTTTAGCATTTAGCTCTCCCATTCTTTGCGTATCCTATCAAAAAAACATCTAAATAAGAATGGCAAGATAAATAAAATAGATTAAATGATGGCATTAATATGTAATTGCCTAAATGTTTAAAAAACATGTAAATGGATGTATGCAAATCATCTTTTAATTTATAATTCCTATGTATATTCAAGTATTATAAGAAAACTAGCTCTTGAAGTCATTATAATAATGCATATATTACTCAGAGAGCTTTCTGAGGAACGAGTTCGGATTGACACAATTTTTAAAATCTTACCACCAATTGAAGATGCTACGTTACTATCAAAATGCCCTCTAGTCTACCTCGGGGTGCTTTCAAGCTATTTCCCTCCAAGGATCCCGTGCTTACGACTTTGCCACCTCTTCCATAGAAAATAAGCCTTAACATAATAGACGACATATCGTTTGACTACAAAAATAAAATACTTTAAGACACTCATCAGAGATCTGCCGTTTTGGCTTTAAATATCCAATGATATAATCGAACAATGTATTAAAATTAATAAATATAATTTTTATAATAATTATACAAGTTAATAAAAAAACAAATTACGGTACGTTTTTTTTGCGGTAGGTTAAAGACTTGTCCGTTACTGTAACAAAATAATGCTTTTACATTACTGTTTACGGCAAAATAAATGAATTCTACGTTACTTCAACACGCGGATACTACTCTCTCTACTGATATAAAAGTTGTACACGCATAATCACTAATATGAATGACTTTCCAATTTGGGTACTTTGTTAAACGTCAAGGCACAAAGAAAGGTTTTCAAGTTTTTCATTATTTCACGAAAGTAATCCTTTTTTGCCTCCTTAAACCTTTGGGAGATAATTAGTCTGAGAGTTGGCATATAAAATTGTGCCAAAGAAACTTTAAATAAATACTCTAAGTGGTTTTATAGCACTTAGTGGTTTTATAGCACGAGACTATAAAATGGTCTGCCGGTATGCGACAAGCTTTTCTATAACGCCACAATGCCACGCAACATTGTGAACTAATAGTTACAAAATCAGCTTAGCTCTGCACTGCTTATGGAAGCTATGCTTATGGAACGATACGACATCTTGCCATCAAGATATATATCGCATCATATATTTGTGGAAAAATTACTAGGTACTCGTTACTTAGTATTTTTTCTACAAAATTTCACTGTGGTAAATTAAAATACCAAAAAACCTACAGTTACAATTTTTTTTAATGTTATTGATTACGTCATTGTAGACCCTCGCAGCGGGATCTCTCTATGCCAACCATAGTGGTGGCTGAGCTAGCAGATAAACTTGAGCGGTACTGGTCTCCTTCTGCGAAATTGATGGTTCAGAAGGAAATCGCCGAGCGAAATATAGAGGGCTGATCCCACTCGAAGGGGAAGGCGTCGTGGCGGTGGCATCAGGCGTACCGCTTCGACTGTTTAATCTGTGTTCCTTTTGTAACAAGGGACTCTTGGTCCTAGGAAGTCAGCATGGGAAAAAATACGTCATCTCGTGTTGCCTTCCAAAGCGGATAGTAGAGGGACACCGGTGCATTCAGTAGGAGATCCCCTCTCAAAGCACTAAGAAGGTTTTTGTGGGTAAAAATCCACACCCCACATAATCCTGTCTTTTCCCCAGAAAACAGGATTTCTTTTGAAGATTTCCTCCCCGAGAAAAAAAAGACCCACCGAGCAGCTACCGCAGCTGCTGAATGGCCCGGCTCTGAGTAAGGTCCACGACCTCACAGGAAATCGGCGTAGACTGAACGTTTTTCCGTGTTTCGTCTGGTGAGTGAGGTGGCCCGTGGCCCACCCGTCTCATTCCCACAACCTCTATTATCACATCAAAGGCCGGCAATAGATTCGCAAGTCCTTTGATGGTGCCAATTTCCATGGCCAGCGGTCATCGGTTACCACCAGGTGAGTCGCTTTCTCGCTAGCCGCATACTCCATAAAGAAATTAACGTTCAAAGAAATTCCTTCTTCCTGGTTTCCTGATGTTTACTAAAAGGTTAAATTTGATGGTGCAGCTTAGGTACCATTCAAACGACGGTAAAGAAAATAAGTTACATTTAATTTGCATATGGTCAGTAAATTTGTAATTATAAGCAAATACGTATTTGCTATGCGTTAAATGCGAAGTTTTATTACAACTACACTCGGATTTTGGCAGAATGCAAAGCAATAAGTTATTCACGCAAAAATCGGCCAAGGTCCTACAAGCAATTACGTAACTCCGTATGAGCTGTGCTGAATATTATAGTGTTTTAGCAATCTCAACGAGGAATACCAATAGTATCTATCTATTCGGGTTATTTTTCGGGTCACTTATCGATATATCGCCATTGTTATTTAGTATACTACAGAATTTTTTCTAATTTTTATTTGATATTTAAATATTTTATTTTCTTGGTTTCTTCTCTTTACACAGTATAAATATGGTGAAGGACCATCACCAGTAAGACTTCGTTAGACTCGGTTTTAACCAACACAAACAGAGAAAAATTAAAAAAAAATTACAAATACGTATGTAATAAAATTTATAAGCTGACTAACTAACTATATGCAAATTTTTCACGCTATGAATTACTGCAATCGTAAGATTTAACACGCCGGATATTTCGGGACTTCACCTTGTCAATGATACGATGACTTTTGATATTTTCTGTTACCGTAGTTGGATTAAAATGCTGAAGACTTGTAATTTTTACTTGGAAATTGATTAATTGATCTGTAAATTGGAAAAGATATTTACAACTCATTTTTTTTAATTACCTACTTGAAAAGCACCACGCCGCTGGTACGGTAAAGTGGGTGAGGATTGTCGGTATTGCGTATGCCGTTCTCTCTAACACCCTTGATAGAACGGTGGTGAGCGGCGGAGCCGAAGAAAGAACAGGTCTGCCACTGGGAGCTTGGAGGGCTATCGCCTAAAAGCTACCCTCCAGCTTTCGGCCTTCTAGCTCTCAAAGCTTTCGAACAGCAGTCTTGGGTTGTTCCCTTGTTCTCTAAAAAGGGGGCTTAAGAAGGTACGTTTTATTATCCGGCGCGCCTTTTTCGAAATAGAAGAAGAGCTGGGAGCACACTGAGGAGGAGCTGCAAAGGCGGCCAACGCCGGCAAGGAAGCGGTAGAAAGCATTCCTGTGAGCTTGGCTATATGCGCCCGATAATGCCAGTCCAAAATAATCCGTCCTTGCCCTCTAAGAGCGTATCCCTTAAAAAAAGAGAAAAGGATATATTTCTTAGATGATTCTATGTCAACAGAAGGCCAGTCCCTAACAGTGGGACATATATACGAGTAGGCTGTTGCTTACTTTACTTACTTATAAAACCGACTTCGTTGTTGGTAATGTCTCTTACAGATTTTTGTAAAAAAAAACTTTTTACAGATCTTTCAAAAAAGATATTGTCATTCCAATGGATATTTAATTATGAGTATGAATTGATTTTTAAGATATTTTTTTATATTTCCTGATCACTCTGTGGTATTTATCAAGCTCGTAAAAGAATATTTTTGAAGATATAACTACTACTAATTATGTCAGTCGAGCACTTTTTTCTTAAAACCTTGTAACCTAGGATCCTCAAAAGGTCGAAAAATACATTTTTTCATACCGGTTTCGATAGCTTATTTCAATTTGAAGTGACTTTATCTACGCGCCATATACTTATTATTTATTTTGAAACTTTGATGAATTCTATTAAAATTTTTATTAGTCATTAAAAAGATAATAGGCGCCGTTCATGTTGCCGAAGTACTGAAAAATGTGAAAGATAATATCAATATTTTTGTACGTAATAATTAAATTAAAAAGCAGAAACCTTTTATCCATAGATGGCTTCGGTATCGCAGGTCGTGGGTTCGATTTCCACCCGGACAAATATTTGTACGAACTACAGATAATTTTTCCGAATGGGCGTTTCTTCGTGTGAAATTTATGTATGTAAAACGCCCTTGTGACACAAGATATTTCTGTCTTACAAAGAGGGCTTTTCTTTTAAAAAAAATAGACCAGTGATATCTATATATATATATATATATATATATATTATATATCTTTTGCTTAAATTTAATATAGTGCCCGTTTCTAAGAAGCAACGATACACAAAGCTTTACCTTATATGAGATGTTTGCCACTGCTTTGTTAGGAACAGCAAACAAAAGTTAGACCAATAGAATACATTCTGCAAACTTGAGATAAATTTATCAAGCACAAAGCAATACGATGTTTGTGACTTAAATCAATTATGAATAAAGATAATCGATATTGGTAAGAGATTCTGACAAAATAACCTAACATTTTTAATGTCATATCATTTTCTATTAAAATCTTACACAACTTCGAAGAAGCTGTCTGTAGTAAATGGACGTCCAAATGATAAAATAAAAATGATAACTATAATCCTTTAATATCAAAAATGTGTTATTATTGTAATTATCAATTATATTAATTATAAAAAAAAAATAAAACGTTTAATATGGAACAGCAATAATGATAAACGATAATTTTATTATAATTATTATATTATTTATTATTATTATTATTCTCATCAATGCTAGCATCATTATGATAAACTGGACCATTCCATACTTTAATTATTGGTTTGATATAAATTGATGTACTTGTAGTACATCAATTTATATCATTCATAACATAAATACACAAAACTAAAGCGAATTATAAGAAAAAATTGTACATTAGTCATTAAGTTTGCTTTTGACGGAAAAAAAGTTCAAATATATTTCGTTCACTTTCATACGAAAATACGTGAAACTTTATTCAATGATCGACAATTTGTAGAATATTGGATAACTAGTTATTAGATAAGTCATTTTCTACCAAATAAGAACCATAGAGAAAAATACTCTAAAGAAGAGAAAATATCTTTCTGATCTTTTTTTTTTTGAATCTCTTAAATATTAACGCATACTCTCACTACAAAGTTTCAACGACGATCTAACGTCTACTAAAAGTTTCAAAGGCGATCTGCAGGAGAAGTCCTAAAACTTATACTGTAATCCGAAATGGTCAGTTGATCAAAAGGTTAAAGAGAGTGTTTCCAACTTTAAGCGAAACAATTCTTGCAAGTTAAAAGAAAACACACAAAGCAAGAAGAAACGAAACATTTGCAAAGCCCCTGATATTTTGATAGTATTTTGTATTGAAATAACAATGTATGACAAGAACAAACAAAATTTAAATTTTAGCTACGAAGAGACATTTTTTGTTTAATATTGGGTTCTCTTCTCTTCCTTCTTTGTTCCATATACAAGAATATTTTTGTCTGAATGTCATAAATGCGTATCACTGTTTCACACGATCGGGAACGATTGTCATGCAAATATTTGTCTTCAGTGGAAATCGAACCCCTGGCCTGCGAAGTCGAATACTTACACCAATAACTTAGCAACTGTGCCGACGTGTTATCATAGCGTTTATAATTTAAAGACTTTTTGAAATAGACGCTTGAACTGATATTTAGCTTAGATATAGATTAGCTGTCAGAAACCGAATAGACGTGCATGACCTTCCGCAGAAAAGTCAAATATGTAACAATAAGTCGGTTGCCTATAGATTTCTGTTTGATCTTTAGACATCGGTGCCAGTAGAAAGAACGAAGTATTGGCCTCAATAATTGCTCTTATAGAAGTAAATTGGCGGCAGTTATCTACCGGGCGTTCAATGGTGAAGTGTTATGTAGGCATTGTAAGTAAAATACGGGCCATTACAGTTTGTGTATGAAATAAAAAAAAATCCTTCAATTTATCACATTATGGCCAAATATTATTTTATTTCTTGGCACTTATAAGTACCCAGCGGTATCCCAATAGTATTTGGAAACTGTTACCCGATGATTTATTATCTGACAACGATACAAATTATAATAATGATATTTAAAAAGCCTTAAAAATCCCTAAAAAAATAAATTTTTCAAGCCTTAGCCAAAGACGTGACAACATTACGACTATGAATAATAAGGAATATTTAAATCCAAAAGCATAATTTATTATGTTGTAAGTATCATATGAAAAAAATAATTGATAAGTCATAGCATGGCAAGATCATACGCGATCGCGTGCCCTTTATGTAGAGTGCTTCTAACACGAAATAACGATAAAATAATTTCTTTTTTTATGTTTATACTTAGTCTTGCCATAAATATTGCTACAAAGAAAAACAACATTTTTTTATTGTACATTTATAACTATTATTATGTGTTAGTTTAATGCATTGCATTGCATCGAAGTTTCCATTGGCGGCAATACAGTCCTTTGAACATTGAGGCCAGTTATCAATAGTAGCACGCAATCTTTCTATGGGAAAAGTCTTCACTGCCAATCGTATGGATTGTTCTAGGGACTCCAAATTATCATGGCGTTTAGAGCAAGCGTTACTCTCTAAAACTGACCATAAATCATAATCCAGTGGATCAAGATCAGGACTAGATGACGGCCAGTCTTCAGCTCTGATGAAGTCCGGAAGGTTCGTTTCTAACCAAGATTGGGTGGATCGACCTTTATGACCTGGCGCAAAGTCTTGCTGAAAGGACCGTTCTTGGTTATTGAACATGATGTTATTAAGGGGCTTAACTTTATTCTCAAGAATGGTATCTAGATACACTTGTGTTGATGTTTTGATACCTTTTTCACAAAAATATGGCTCAGTCACTCTTTCATATGAATCTTTCATGAAGTCGGATAATGATCACGTTGTACTCTCTTGATTATTTGGAAAGCTTCTTTAGAGCTTTCAGCAAAAATACGGTCATTTTGTTTGTCAAAATATTGTTCAATTGTTGTTCGTCAGAATTTTTCTGTGACCCCCCTTTGCGTACCGCTTAAGTAGTTGTTTTGATTTTACCACCCCATTCTTTTTAAATTATCAATTAAGAAATGACCAGTTTGAGGATTTCTTCGAATCCTTTCCCCTACTGCTTTGATCGCCTTTTTCGTGTGAGCACTACGTGGACGGCTAGATCTTGCCTGTCACAAACAGAGGAGGTTTCATTGTACCTATCAATAGCCCGTTACACAAACATTTGACTAATACCAAGCGTAGGAGGATTTCAAAAATTGTATTTGGCTCCATTCCTACAATATGTATTGCAATCACAGCGATTCGGTTCTCTTTATCACCCCACTCCATTTTAATATCACAAAATATTTTACAATATATTGGCGCG
>DWHO01002748.1:0-12879 GCA_018247575.1 Eurytides lysithous rurik
GGAAAGGGAGGGGATGGGCCACCGGCCACCTCACTCACCGGACGAAATGCAGAAGCAAAAACACTTCCACTTTACGCTGATTTTCTGTGAGGTCGTGGTACTAATCCGGTTCGAGCCGGCCCATTTAGCAGCGGGTGCGTGGCTCTACCACCGTAAAACCTAAAATAGCAGGATCTAGCATGAGAACAAGGATGAGCCTGGGTAACAAATTTTGGGTATTGTCGAGTAAGGGCCATGTCCGATGACTTACGTCGATATATGAGAACCGGGATGTATTAGCAATGTGGTTTCTCTGTGCTTTTTGTCGAGAACCAACTACAATATTCAATGTTTTGTTTTAGAAAATCAAGAAGAAAACTGTTCTACACTTTCCCTACGTGTAACAAAAACGTTAATATGTAGTAAATAAATAGTAGCGTCTTTGTAACAACTCAATTTTCTAAACATTTCGTAAGTTTATTAATAGTACATTATGTATATATTTAAATTACTTCCTGAATAAATATTTTTAAACTTACGTCTAGTTCAGACAAACCTCTTTATAATTACATTTGACGCTTTATATTGACAAGAACGTGTGGTTAAAATAAATAAAAAAACGTTAACATTCTATGTTCCTCATATACTATTGAAATTATTCTGTTAATTTGCAATAACAAATTCATATATATTTATAATATTAGTAAACTATATCCCTAAATCTTTTTCCACTCATCTATTCAACGTTATTCGTTTATCGTTAGTTGAATGTTAGCACACACCGACCTTGCAAATAACATTTATTTTATTTTAAAATCAATACACGTAAGTTAACGGTCACTTTTACCCTAAATTTGCGCATTTTATTTTGTAAATAGAGTCAGGAAAGAATGGAAGGTCACTCTGACGTTAGTTATCACCTTGGTTTCTTTAAGCTTTTATTTAAATCGCAATGCTACTGTGAAACAGAAAGCTATTTATGTGAAAGCATGCACTTATATGTTATGTATTTAAATATAATAATAATATGGAATCGTGAAGGTACATATTCGAATATTTGGCAATAAATCAAATCAAAGTTTGAATTTTAACTATTACAACCTAACCAAGCAATTTTGGGTCACGGACACTACAAGTGTTTTATATCTTATTTGTGCAGTTATTACAATCTTATCGAAAATTATATCTTTGAACATTTGTTATTGGTTTTTTTTTTTCCATCTAATATTGTAGATTTTTTGACAATGTTACACATTAAGAACAGTTTCGACCGATATTTTACGTTGCAATTATAAATGAGGCATGACTAAAAGTTTATATTTTCCCCTTTAGTTTATACGAGGATGTTACCGGAGCATACTACACAGGGTTACCGGAGCATACTACCGGGTTTAGAGGTCTGGAGGCCAGGAGCCTCACTAGTTATTTTTTTAAATAAAATGCACAATTTTTCTTCAGTCGAGTTTTTTCTTTTAACACACAAATATACATTAATTTTAAAGTTTTTTTTTCGAAATCCCTATTGTTTGGAGGCCCCGGGGCTCTAGCCCTCCACTGAATCCGGACCCGATACTACATAGCAGTCTTATTTATGTATTAACAAAATGAACAAACTATAAACCAGATCCGAATACCGATAAACAGTGGGCAATTCACTAACTGCACCAACACGTTATGGGGTGTTCGCCTTCGAGCACGGCGAAACACTCACCGCATACACTAGATACACACGGGTCCCGGGGCGGTTCTCACCGCCTGCAGTTCCGCTTGCCAATCAACAGTCGACGACTGTCCGCAGCCGACAGTCACCAAGTAATTTTAATTAAAGTTAATTAAAATTTGGACACATCACGCATGTCCTCATGCGTGCCCCGCACAACGTGGGGTCTATCCAATTCGTGGAAACTAGCATTTCCATGGATTCGGCGAAGTAGCTTTACATAGGCTAAAAGTATCTACGTCAGACTAAGATTTTTAAGATTAAAATGAAAAAATAACTTAAATTTCTATTAACTTTTAATTTAAATTATCTTTTAATTACTTGATACCTTTTAGTCATAGAACTAAACTGCAGTATTTGATAAAACATTAAATATACGAATTTAAAAATGTTTTGTAAATAAATTTATCATGTACGTATACGTAAGCTTTGGTAAGGTATAAATTTAACAAGCAATGCCAGGATTTAACATACTACCCGGGTTCCTGACATTGGTTGGATTTTCTGCCTATTTACATCACTATAGGCTGGTTACCTTCACACAAACGGGTTAAGGTCGAAAGAACACGTCGTCAACAAGAATAGAGGTAGTTGCCTATCTATTGTAAAATAAAAATGTTCACATTGAATATCGGAACAATTGTTTCACATTATTTATGCCTTTTTTGTTTAAATTTAACAAGTAGGTATTTATGAAAGTGATTCGATCTAAAGCGTTCAATGAGAAAGTCAAACAAGAAAATTTTAATGAATAAAATAACAGAGGACTTTAAAACTGGCTTGAGTACTCTGCCTCTTGCAAAGCAGTGTTGTAATCTTAGTTGATAAATGTACAAGCTCAGTGAAAGCCTATTTATTTATTTTTTATAAAGATACATAACATGGTGCTTACTACTTAAACTAGAATAATATAAACTTGTTTCATATAATCAGCATGCTGCTCAAATAACAAACTGCTGAAAAAAATCTTCGTCTCGGTCGGCCTAATGGTATCGTTGACTTGCAGTTATGTCAGGTGGCTTGTCTAGTTTGTGTACAATCTATACGAATATACTATTATATGGATTGTCGTCGATGCTTTCAGCCTATGCTGCTATAAAACTTTACTGGATCACAGTTGATATATCTTTATGCCCGCTTCGCGTGGTTTTTGGTTTCGGGACAATTCTCTTGTTTTCTCTAATTTTTCACACAATGCGCGTTTATAGAATCAAAAGGTTACTTGAAAACTTTCTGACTTCTTACTATATACAAAAATGTTTTACAGTGAAAGAAGTGATATTTTTTTTTAAAGTAATGTGTAAAAAGAATAGAGTCAAAGGCGCTTGATCATGCATTGAGGTTGGTTTTACTTAGAGAAGTTTTAATAAATAAGCAGTGTACACAAGAATGTAACCTTGGTAGTCCGAGCAACTAGTAATGTATTGTTTTCGAAGTAAAGTTGGCCGAAGTCATCGAAGGACGTTAGGGGTGGCAGACCGAGGCGTTGCCTCACGGAAACCCGACACTAGCGCGCGAGTGAGAAGCGCGCGGGTGACGGGCGCCGTCGACCCTGACTCTTGAAATAGTCTTCCGCATTAACGTCGAGAGCGAAAATATCGCATGATGCTGCAACAAGGCCGCCTGAGCAGCGCACGTCCCCCGGCCTACACGCCTTATAAGGACGAAAATGTTCAGTGGGTGTTTGAAATCGTAACGACGTTATGGGCACACTTCAAAAACTACACAAGCTCATAAAACAAGTTTTTAAAGAAAAAAAGACAAAACGCAACTTATTTGAAGACAGAAACGCCTTCTGTTACATAAATTTCACGGGGACAGGCGCACAGATCCCAATTATTTTGTAATATTAATATCTACCGAAGTGTGGAATTGGAATCGATTCCACGACCTGGCTAGCAACTACGCCAAATACGTCATCAATTTTGTTTATTTCGTTTCATTTTAAGTAATTTTCCGCTTATTTGTTACTGAACATCAAAAAATTACTAGAATGCACAGCAGGCATTTGGTGACAGAAGAAAGAGAAGCTTCTCTAGAGGAGAAATGCAACTAGCCGTCTTTGTAATGTACCCTTTGTGTGTTAAATCCATCATATAAATAGTTAATAAAAAATAAAGTTAAAAATATTGTAAACTGTGTTTGTGGTGAATGAAATATTACTTACAATAACTTTATCAGCGAAGGTAATATTTTATTAAAATAATTTAAATTTAACTACCGCAGAAGTTCGTGTCGTGTTAATAACAATAAGTAAGGTTAGGTCTTAGTATAGTTTACTCCGAGACTTCCTAGTAGACGGCAAGGTCTAACTGTTGACTTTGTTCAACGTAAATAATACGAGTGAACGGCACATAGTCGTACTGACCAACGCTCCTTTGGTACGTCACGCGTAACCTCAGTCATCCTATTATATTACTTTTCAGCTTAAGCCAATGATAAATCGAATTTACTTTCCATTATATGGTCAAATACAGAGAGCTTTCAGAATATTCAATATTCCTGCTTGTAATAGGATACTAGCAAAAAATGAAACAAAAAGACAATAAAGAAAACGTAAGCATGACGTCATAATTGCTTAACAACTATGATAAAAATATTTTTCGTTTTTTTTTTCATCCTAATTTCATCCATTTCTAACACAACACTTTTTTACTTGCGAAACAAATTAACTTAATTGTAAACTTGTAAAATTATTGTAATGATAATGAACACATCTATATGGGTATGGGATTAAGCAGACAAGATAGATAAATGGTATAATAAATCACATAAAGCCTGAATACATCCACAGTATTTGGGCAGACAAGTAACAATCAAGCGTCATCTAATTATTACTGCTGCCAATAGCAACTATTTAACAAAAACACCCATAAACCCCACACAAAGCCTTAGAACCTTTGACGTTACATTTCACAGGTAATATGGAGACGCGCCTTCAAAAATGCCTGCAGATGCCCAAATTTTAATATAATATAAGAATATTAATATAACACACACTCAATTGCGTACCATTAATCTTAACACGACTATTGTTTACTGCGCTGCAGTATACAACACACCCATTACACATGAGTTTAGTCTTTTAAACATTAGAAACAAAAAAATCCATGTAATCATGTACCATCGTCATAGTACAGAAGGTATTATCTTATTCTGTCAACTCACTGCACAATAACCAAGAGTCATTGCGATCGCAGTGGAAAAACTTTTCCGTTATGCGGTCCATACGAGCCGCGGGAGTTCTAATAGCAGTGGTGTTTAATTATTACGGTTTTCTGCCGGAATACGTCACGGCCTTGCACTGAACTTACCAACCGTATTATCCGACGTTTGTTTGAAGTCATAAATCAAACGGTCAGCTATAAACAAACTGCCCACTCAATGCGAAAAAGCCGTGGCTCGCGAAAAAAAAACGCGCGCCTGGCCAATATTAACAGCCTGTTGAAAATTAAAATGTTACCGTGCCAAAAAATGTTGTTCGGTACATCAATTGTAACCAATAGCTGTAAAGCTTCGTGGTAATTATATGTACATGTGCATTTCATTTCTTTAGAGGTCAGATAAAACAGACAATTTTTTACCACACAATTTTCGGTTATTGTCAGAAATAATCATGTCACCTTTACGATTGAATGGTATGTTTATATCTCACTAAGCTCACTTGCATTGTTTGTCTCGAAAGGGTATATTTATCAACAGAGGAAGTAAATGTAGTTCAGGCAGTCCACTTCATGTTTAAGGTGAATAACGCCTCCCTAGACGTATACAATTGCAGCCTTGAGTTTACATTGCTAAACTTCCAAAACGTCCGGGTAACCTTATGTTAATTTATAAATCATTTAACTTCAATTCGGTGTCAGAACTTGCGTATTTTTACTGTTGAGTTTCTCTTTATCAGACTCAATATAAAAGAAGCGCAAGCCTTGAAATAAAAGAAATCGATTCAAAATATAATATTATGACACACAGATTTAGTAGCTAAGTTGCTATATAGACTGGCCAGTCGGAGTAGTGGTTTGTGCTCAT
Source organism: Eurytides lysithous rurik (assembly GCA_018247575.1). Lineage (NCBI taxonomy): Eukaryota > Metazoa > Arthropoda > Insecta > Lepidoptera > Papilionidae > Eurytides > Eurytides lysithous. The sequence goes on from DWHO01002748.1 coordinate 5,729, forward strand.
GACTGCAAAGCGAATGGTCGTGGGTTCGATTTCTGCCTAGGACAAAATATTTGTGCGATTACCATAGGTTTTGTTCTGTGTCTGGTTGTTAATTATCTATGTAAGTATATATTTAAACAATATAAATGTATGTACATCAGTTCTGATTACCATCCTACAGACTGCCTAGTTTGGAATCAGATGGCAATGTGTGATAAGTCTCATGATATTATTATTATTATTATTAGCCTAATTCTTCAAGTTCTGAACCGTTAAAGGACTCCAGTTGTATCGGAGCGTACGTTCAGCATACTGCCAAATTCACTTTCGTTCTTGCAGTTGTGATTCACGTGTCTGTTTGGCAATTACAATGTATTGCGTTTCGGCGCAGTCACGTTGGCACGAACCGGCGCCTGCACGCACTGGATCACGTGGCCAAGTGTAAGCCATCGGCTGCGTCGCATTTACAACCCGACACCGCGACGGAAAATGACGACCACGCACATTTCGATAACGATCCGATTGGATATACCTATAATCGAAGAACATCCGACTAGGTTCCAAAATAAAGAATTTTAAATTTCTTTTTAAGAGCATAGATTGTCGGGGATTGCCCCTTTACTTTTAGAGGTTATTTTTTAAGATTTAGTCGCGTTAAAGTAATTTTTTTATGATATTTTATTAATCGTAATCGTGGCTTATATTAACAATAGGATGTTAAACGTGCCCCCTGCGATCATATTGTTGCATTGTACTTCGAAGCATTCGAAATGTTTCATTAAAAATAAAATGTATGCTGACATTTCATTCATGTAAATATAATTTCAAAAAATCAAAAGTATACGACATTAAAATGATCACAATTTTCCTTAAAACTACTTTGGTAACAAAAAAATCTTGAAGTCAATCAGTACAATAATTTAATACTAATTCGTCGCATAAAACTCGATGCTTCACTTGCAACAGGCAAAAGAGTGTTTTATAATTCACTCATAAGGTTTGAAGATGACAAAGAAAAAATTTACAAGTACTTCCGCAAAGAAAGATAGCGTAGACAGGGTGTAAATTTAAAGTAGATTTATATATGGCGGTGTTTTTTGATCGTTCATATTTGTTTTATTTCGGGTGTGTTATTCGAAGCGCTCGATGTCAAAACGGTCATTGAGCCCTATATTCACTGCGCATTTGTTGCTTGGCGTTTATAAACGGCGACAAAAAGGCGATATCCGAGTATGCGGCGATGAATCGAGGAAAAAATTGGGGTGACGCGAAGTAAGCAAGAAGCGCGAAGACGTTGGCGTCACGTTGCGCTGAAATACGAGAAATTGGGCGCTTTGTTACGCGAGAATGTTAATAACGGGTGGAAGTGTGCCGAGAGCGCAGGCGCACAGGCACGCTGAAATTGTTTCGCTTTCTCTTCGTAGAAACAAAAATTCTATCTGCACACGAACGTTAGAAATGCTACGTCTAATAATCTTATCGTCTTATCTGTAGCGCTTAACGATATAAAAACGGAAGCCTCGTTCTCATAAAAATGTAAGTTTCATAAAAGATGTTAACACACCTGAAGGGTTGCAGTTGAATTGCATTCTATAATGTCCAAATAACCTTATTAAAGAAATACAAATGTTTTACAAATAGCAGTATTGGCAGAATGGTCAAAGTCGGTGTGATTGAATACTCATTGAAATTGTTTTTTTTTTTAAATATGTATGTCATTTAAAATTTTAAAAATAATTTGCTTGATCCAATATCATACGAACGTATGTAAGCAATGCGTTCTAATTTGTGTTAGTAGCATTTCGTACTCTCACTCCATACGACATATATATATATATATATATATCGAATATCATACTCTTTAATAATGCAATAGGCTGAAATAAAGGGTACATTGTTTCCCCCCTTACAATATGAAAATACTTTACGTCAATCTTATGTGAAATTTTTCTTGTTTTTGTCTCTATACATAGATCTACTCATCTAAACATTTCCAAGACGGAAGCTACGGAATAGGTCGTAGGTGATAATGACGGAATGTTCGGCAACAAAAGTCTGCTTTAAAGGCCGGCAAAGCTTTTGCAAATCCCTTAACGTTGCAATGATGAACATTGGTTAACTGGATGGTGCTGATCGCTTACCACCAAGTGAACTGTTTGCTCGTCTGCCTTTTACACCGAAAAAAAAAAAAAAGTTTTTTGGGTCTTTCGTTGCATCACAAAGTTTCAGCTCGGAGACGTGGACGAAGCAAGGCGCGGTCCACTGCCCTGACCCACATTTTGATTGTATGTAGATTCGTTTGCCCGTAACTCAAACGTGGCATGCGATGACAGCATCCATCCGTTTTCTCCGCCCATCGCGGCCGCGCCATCCCCGCGCCGCTTTACCGAATGTAGTAGAGAAATTGAGGTGAGATCTCTTATGATACGCCGCCCGTGATATCTGCCCTAGTGGCCAACTAATGCAGCGTCCGCGATCCACTTAATAGCACGTTGTCATTACTCATTGCGACATAATATGGCAGTTACATGAACATGTTCATCCTACTAATGCACTCCAAAGGAATTCGAATCTCGTAAGCTTTCCCTCCGCATTCTAATTGCAATAAGAAAGCCAATAGAACTCTGCCTGTGATTATTTTGAAAAAAGAAAGTGGTCACGAATAAGACTGCGCGATCGTTTCGAAATGAAAAACGACGACGAAAAAATATATTCAAAATAATTTCATTGATATTTAAAATTATATGTAATTGTTATTGATCATTTATTATAATTAATTTAATTTCGACATTAACCCTTTGAAGTTTTTATGTCGCCACTTCGTAATCAAATTATTGTAATTATGTCGTGTGCCTAATTAAAGCAATAATGAAAAAAAGCTGTTGTAATGGCACTTAAAAGCTTTCATTTGCTATCTATGGAAATAAATTTTAACTGACCCAGACTTCACTGGCTTTTTGTATGTAGTTTCAACTACCGTTTTCAATTAAACAACGCTAACGTAACACGTTGTAACGTAACGTAACCTTTTATAAATTGTAAATTTAACGGTACGATTATCTAGTTAGATACTTGATGTGTAGAAGTAAGCTTTGCCGCTTATATTACAACTGTTTAAACGTACCTCTTTACACCGAACTCCTTTAAATACATTTAACTGTTGCGTTCATTACTGTACAATACATAAAACACATATTTATTATATTAACGATCGTTATTCTCACTTGTATGCAAGTATACGGTCCAACGGACTGAAAGCGAAAACATTAACCCGTAAACAAATAATAAGGCGTTAAAAGAATCAATAAACTGGAACTTGTAGGCAATAGTTTTAAGATCAACGCGTCGGAGAGTAATTAAGGACGAGGTCCTTTCTCTCGCTCGGCGCCGTGCTCGCTTCGAAATTTCTCTCGCGTGTCCGTATTCGGATTCGGGTCATAAGCGCCTCGCCCAAACGCTCTGCCTCACTTAACCACAATTACCCGCCAATTTCTCGTGTCATTCGTTGTTTTTGTTTATGTGTTTCCCTTGTGAACATGCGTTTTTTTTTTGTTTTTTTTATTTGGAAATTTTACCTTAATTGTTATTTAATTAACGAGAATTAAGTTTTTAGTTTTATATGTGTAGTCATAGTGTAAATATTTATCGTTCACCCCTAAATTATTATTAAATTCATCGATTATCCCTCTAGGTAAAATTTTTACGTCCCTTAACCAGCTATTTTTAAATTGTTTGTTATTTGTGACAGATGTCAACAACAACTAACGTTATAAAGTATCAAAATAGTATTGTACTGTTTACAGTGCGTTTGATTTACGCTACACTAGACTTATGTGGAGGCATTAAGTATACTCAATCGAGCTTATTTAAGTCACAATAATGGCATACGTGAAGTTCACTACCGTTGTAAATATGAGCTCTAGCGGCATGAAAGTTGTCAAGGTAAGCATCCGAGGGCTTCCGAGTATTTCAATATATATCGCTATTATAAAGCCTTGGAACGCCAATGACGCAAGTCAAGGGCCCAACGTGGCAACTCGACATTTCTATAACGCAAGCACGTGTAAACCTACGTAGCTTATGGCTCCCTCTTATCGGATCCAATAAAAATGAGTCGTGCGAAAATTTTATTGTTTAATTTTACGTGTTTGTTGTCCTTGTACTATGGTTAGCGATAAGGAAATATTAATATAAATCAGGTCTTCTAGAAAAAGCCAAAATAGAAAATAAAAGGCTATAGGAGATCTTATGTTTGTCCCTAAAATGTTCTCAAGCCATTCATTTGACTCTGAAGAAACTTTTGTAAGTTGTTCTGCGTACACATGCGAAAGTTACCAGGCCACACACTTTCGTGACGTTGCAATGCGTGCCAGTTACAACTAGTGCATCGTTAAGGTGTGCAATGGATTAGGCTTTTTTTTATTTTTATAATAAAAAGAAGGCAAGGTAAAAATAACACAATCGTCTTTTACGAAAAGTCATATCAAATCATAACGTCTGATGTTTTTTCGGTTTGAAACGGTATTTGTTTGTACATTACGCGCGAAATCGTAAGACGCTGATATAATTAAGTTTTGCGCGTGTTTGCGCAACGTTTAAACATACAAGCCCGGTATTTACTCAAATATGTGTTAGTTAAATGTCGTTTCAAATAATGTCCAAATGTCGTTCATCTGAATATCACAACTGCAGCGTTCGATTTATCACATTAATGTTTCGAAATATATTATCTATGCAATTAGGTAGTTTTGCACTTTACACTTGCTTTTTTAAATATTTTGTATTTTTATTTTTAAGTGATCCCAGTTATTGATTTATTTGGTATTTAATCTATCTCTAGGTGACACATCGTAGCAAAATTTTAGAGGCTAACGTTTAATATAATTGGATGGACAAAAAAAACATTGAAAACGAACTTTGATAAAAAAATATAACGCTTTCTTCACTTTACACGAATACTATAAATTATTAAATTGTGCTATATTACAGATTCTATCGCACTTATAAGTTTTATTAACTATAAATTATATTTTATTAACTATTATTTGAATTCTACACGATTCTACACGGTTATAAAACTTTTTTTTTTCGTAACACAGCTAAAACCTCTTACTGCTAGTGAAATGTTTTTAAAATGAAACTTTTAAACGAAAACAACAACTTCGGCACAAATTGCAAATGCTACGAATAATACGTATAAGAAAACTATTCATAGCCTCGGAACAATGTTGAAAGAAGCAATGTGTCATACCTCAATGTCATATTTAGTGCGTATTGCGAACAACAAACACCGGTGACAAAACGGGCATTATCTAAAATTTTACACGACCTCGATGCGTGAGGCGTGGTCAGCATTAGCCGCAGCTTCCTGGTCTGCCGTTCAACGATAGGGTAATCGTTTAGAATGTCAACTTGATATTTTCGCGCGGCCATGAATGTACAAGGTCGGACGTTATTTTTGCCAGCGACGTCGATAAGCATGGTAGAAAGTGATTCCGATCGACCGACGATATCTCTCTGGCGTTATTCCAAACGTACGCGCTCAGGGCGTTTTATCTCTTTATTTTTGCGTTGCGCACGTAAAAATCTGCTATGTCCGCGCGAATATTTCTTATAGAACAGGTGCAGTGAATCTATTAAAATATTCTCTTCGGTAAGAAACTAAAGGACAGTTTGAAATTGAACAACAACGTAATCTTATCGCAGGAGTTCGTACAATATAATTATACAAAAAAACATATCCGTCTGAAAGATTAGAGCAAATGAGCCATTTGAAATTATTTCGGCGGAGCGTCGGGAAGTGTCGAATTAATGCAGAGGCCTAATAAGGAATCGCGGTCTTGATTTGGTACAGTGGAGGCCGCCAACAATTGGCGAGCCCGTCGGTTTGGCGAAGCGACACGCGGAAGCCAGAACGCGCGCTATCGGTCGCCATCGGTGTCTGTTATCGCGCGGGCACCTCGGCGAAGGTCTCACGGAGGTCACGCGCTTACGTCACTTTGATAACGATTCGCGCGGTGACCTTGTCGCGCGCCGAATCTCAAGGTCGAAGCTATTTGTCCAGTCTGATAGTCACTCGACGCTTCACCCAGACTTGCCTCGTTCAGCTATTTGCGGAGGCCGCCCGCTTCTATCGCTGCCCTATTCTAGACATTAAACTTTTTTTTTGTCATGAACAGACTCGCGCTTGGCTACCATCCTGCCTATTAATATTGTTGTTGTTATACGTTCATTAGTGGTAAACTCACCGACATGCAACATCTCGTGATATTATTTTTTATCTCTTTCTCAAATTTCTTCTTGTTATATGTGAAAAAATATAATAGCGTAATTAAGGCTCATTCAAGCTATAAGTATTTCGTTTTACGTCATACTGCTACGTACCATTGTCATAGTTATTTGGGCTATTTTTAAGCTAAGGCAAGACGGCATATGCAAAATCATAGAAACCTATCGTTGTTATTCACAAGATTCTAATAGTTATATAATTATATACATTTCTATTGAAATGATAACAGCGATTGACATCGCTTGGGTTGATTGGAATTTAACACTGAGTGTGATTGTGGGACAACACTACCGTACTGGCGAACACGAGACGTCTCTGGGTAAATACCGCCTGCAAAGGTGTTATCACAGTCAGCTACATCTTGGATATGTTTTTCTCGTTTCATTTCACACCGACGCACGTATTACGTTTTTGCACGTAATATGTACTAGTAATTTATTGTACGTCCAGTGCAGTAGTCGAAACATAACCTCTATGATTTGACAAATTATGTTCGACATTAACAGTATATAGGTAAAAAGTATTTTTTTTAAATAACCGAATTAATCAATTTGTAAATAATACGGTTTCTTAATTTTTTACTTAAATTGTACGGCAAATAATAAATTAAATAAAAAAATAATTAAAAGGCGGTCCCACATTTTAGCTTACGCATAAGTATATTGCTAATACAGTTCGAATTAATGTGAATGATAAAAGCCAGTGATTTTTACGGTGATAGAGCCACGCAGCTGCTCCCGCTGCTGAATGGTCGGCTCGAACCGGATAACTACCACGAACTCACAGAAAATCGGCGTAAAGTGGAAGTGTTTTTGCTTCCGCGTTTCGTCTGGTGAGGTGGCCGGTGACCCATCCCCCTCCACCCCTTCCCTTTCTTCCGCTC
>DWHO01002749.1:0-12877 GCA_018247575.1 Eurytides lysithous rurik
CTCACTCACCGGACGAAATGCGGAAGCAAAAACACTTCCACTTCACGCCGATTTTCTGTGAGGTCGTGGTACTACTCCGGTTCGAGGCGGCCGATTCAGCAGCGGGAATAGCTGCGTAATTAAAATAGTGCGTAAATAGTTAAAATAGTGTCTTGAATCTCTAGATGACGAACGCAGGGCCTAATAGGTTCTGTATGGCACTGTGCAAGGACGTTAGACGTCCACTCGAAATTCTTTGCAGCGAGCTGGCTAAAAACTGGTATTTATTTATTTATTTCTCTATTATTTTCTCCCGTAAAACACTGCCCCTATTGTAAGATGGAAATATCTTGTGTTACAAGGGCGTGTTACACACATGAATTTCACACGTTCAAACGACCATATCCGTAACAATTATCTGTAGTTCATACAAATAGTATGTTATGTTGTAGTAGTTCACACATTTGTTTCGGGTGGGAATCGAACCCACGACCTGCGACGTCAAAACCAATAGCTCCGCAACTGCGCCAAACGGCCATAAATTTGTATTTATTTATTTACACTTTATTGCAATACCTTACAACTAGGAATTACAAAGGGCGGACTTAAAGTCATTGGGCATTCTCTCCCAGTCAATCTAGGGCATAGAGACTTTGTGGTAGGTGCAATATAAAATAGAAATGCATATCATTAAACAAGTAATATTACAAAAATAATTATTAGATAAAAATAGTAAATATTTTATATAGTTATAAAATATAATACATAAATATGAATATATACATATGTATACGTTCAACCGTACACACAAATTCACACATCTACATGTTAATATTAGTGACAATGAAAACCACATTCACACTGGTCAATCATCTAAATAATATTTTTATTTTTTTTATTTATTTATACTTTATTGCGATACCTTATAAATAAGTATTACAAAGGGCGGACTTAATGCCATTGGGAATTCTCTCCCAGTCAACCCGGGGCGTGGAGAAAATTTGTGACAGATGCAATAATGAAACTAAGAATGCTAAATTCTAATTAAACAAATTATATTGAAAATCTTGAATAGTTACGGAGGAATACTTTATTTACTTATAAAATACAATATATAATAATTACGTATAAGGTATTTGAAAGAAACTCTGATGATTGATGGTCTACGTATATCTTCAGGTAAAGAGTTCCAGATCAGTGTAGCCTGAACAGTGAAAGAGTTAGTAAGGAAGGAAGAAGTATGTTAGGGAATACTGATTTTTTTCTTTCCCCTTGTGTTGAAAACGAAAACCTGGTACCCCTGTGTTCCACTACGGCGCTGCCAACCATAAGTGAATTGTTTCAGAAATTGCATTCCAATTAAAAATATATATATTTCTGTTTCGTATACCGTCAATAGAGACCAGTTATCATCGAACGCTTTGAAGAAATAACACGTTAAACATTTGTTTTTTAATTATATTGTATTTCCGATATAAAACGTAAAATATGTTGAAAAAAGTAAATGAATATAGAATTCATAACGAATTTAACTGTTCATCGTGACTACTTGTTTTAATAAAGTTTTATAAAGGATATCGGATTGAAATGTTTTATTATATGCAACTTTAAAATTTATCAGTCGTTCTATTTTGTCGGTCAACGGTCGTATTTTTTGCATACAAGGACCGAGTAGTCTTAGTAAATGGTACGAGAAACTAAGAACTAGTACGTATACCAACAAACTGGTACGTCTGACATCCCTGGCACTGTGTTGTTACGAGCAGATGGTGGACCATTGGGCACACAGACTAGCTGCTCTCGTCACTTTATCTCCTAAAAAAAACAACACGTTAGTTGTCAAACGCGCCATATGGCGTTTGCGAGATCCCGCCAAATGGCCGACTTGCAATGTCGCCTGATTAATGTTTGTACGTAATATCGAAGGTGTATTAACCACTTGGCCTGGCAATTAATTGGCATCAAACTGAAGCAATTTGCAGTGAGCAAAAATCTAAAATACTTTTATGAATTTCGGGGTGAAAAGTGTTCATTTAATGCAAATAACGTATGTAAACGTAGATAAAATTAATGTTATTGTAAAACTCTATGATTAATAGAAAATTAATAGAATTACAAATTTTATTTTATTAATAATATTAATAATTTGGCACAGAGTGAAAAATTTCGAAGCATTTGGGAATGTGTCATGCACAAACACAATATTTTAGCATTAAACACAGCAGAGGAACTGGGGAAAATAGAACGAACTTATTGATTGAAAAGACGTGCTCTACACGTCACATCAAGATTTTACCCAGACAACGGTTGACGTGCATAGCAAGTGATTCCAGGGCAAGTGGTTAACAATATTTGAGTATAATAAAGAAATTTGGCCACCCGAAATTCCAATCTTCAGCTCCACAATGAACTTGTTAACAAATCCGTTGGAATTTTAGCATTCCCAATTCGGTTATTTACCCGGTAAAGTATCAAAAGTAAAATTGCGACATCGTTTGCACAGTGACTATAGACAGCACCAACGGCAAAGATCGGTTTCTGTTTAGTAAAATATTTACCAAATTTGTGTGCCGATGCCTAAATATAGAATTAGCACTATTTTTTAAACATTAACTTTTATCGTTGCAAATATCGTTCGTATTAATTAAAAATAAAACATCTAGCTGAGTTCAGATGAACTAATAATAATAATAATCCTTTATTGCTTCTTTTCTTTTTTAACACGTTTACAAAGTAATGAACACAGTATAAATATACAGCATAATATTAAATGACAACTACATTTTGTCAGGGTAGTCCTTACCTCCCAAGTAAGTTATTTAATAACTTGTGTTTGGAAGGTTCGGTCCTATCCCCCCACTTCTTGAGTATATAAATCATTTTGTTGTACTACACTTACACATGTACTTTTTTATCAATTGTGTGAGCGCACGCGCGTTCGTATGTGTGTATGTGTGCGTGTGTGTGTGTGTTTGTGTGTGTACGCGTGTGTATGCATAGTTAAGTTCAAGTGGGCAATACACGCATAATATATGAAGTATGCAGACATTTTTGTCATAATCAATTTGTACAATGGCATACAAAAGCCTTAAGGTTTTGAGTGACGCCGCGGAGAGGCATACCGCAAAAATGCGGCATTCGTCATGCCGATTCGTTTCGCCTCTTGCCTGTTATTACAGAGCTCAAAACCGTTTTACGATCGACGAAATAATTGACGAATATCGAGTCTCTTAAGTTTCATGTACACTAGTGTATTAACTAATGTTACTTTCTCCTAACAAATTATTTTAGTACTTATAATAATAATAATACTAATAATCACAAACTAGGCAAAGTCTATAAGATGGTAACCATGACTTATAACGATATATTTTAAATGTATACTTATATAGATAGTTAATACCTGGACACAACAAATATTTCTCTGCAAACAAATACTGCTCAATGCACAAATATATTTTGTCCTAGGTGGACAAAATACATTTGTGCAATGAGTAGGTACACCACGTGTATATTATTGGTAATTATTTTTTAGCTTCGCAACAATTTAAGGCCTAATGAGTTAGTCTGCCAATGTCATGTTCATGTATTAATGGACACATAGAGCAGTGAGTGGTCCATAAGGCGCTGATGATTGAATTTATTTAGTCTTGGCACTTTAGCTTTACTCTATTCTTTAGTTTGTTTTATCTCATTTAACCGTCAAGATGAATTTGACGTTTTTATCCCTTTTTTATTAAGAAGACAATTATTACTCGATGTCGTCGGAAAATTAGGAGTTATGTTTTGAATTGTATGACGTATGTGTATTTAAAATTTTTCCATGCGCCGTTGGATTCAGTGCAACAGTGTCAATTTATACACTCAAGGACAGGTTAAAAATCAAAACGGCGGCTTTCATTTGCTATATTGTAATGATTAAAAATGTTGTATACTATTTCTTACAGCAATCAGGTTTTTTTTTAATATCCGTAATAATAACTTGTTTAGTGCAGGTTGTAATATTACTTATTGCCAGACATTTTACGGCCCTTTTTAGGTGTTTTGAGAAATTTAGTAAAAAAAATCAATAACCATTCTCTCAGTGTCCGATTTCTTAATAATCTGTATTTTTATTTTGTATAAATTATAAAAAGAACTACACCTTACTCGTGGTTTTGTCTCCGTGAATTCATCTTCATATTTTTATTATGTTTTTTACTTTTTGTTTATAACTATAATCATATAATTTTTTTTATTAAGATATGATATTTCGTTACTAAGGAAAAACCAACAAACAAACTCTTTGTTTTATAATATTATTTATTTATAATAAGGACATATATAGATAGGTGAAATTATGCCTTACACCGGTTTACACTGAAATTTAAATAATTAGGACCTCGTGTTCCCACCACGTCAAACTTTTAAGTTTTCTCCGTGAGGCAACATCATTGCTATAAGGATTCCCGTTTGACCTCAATACGACCGCTGCTAAGGGATCGCTTACTGTGTTACGTAATTTTATTATTATACAAATAAAGAGATTATCATAATTATTTTCTTTTGTTTTTAAAGAACGCTACCCAAGTTGTCAAAAAAACTGTGTCTTGGGGCACACACGTTATCACGATTTACATTGATAAATTCCACACTGACAAGCGCCCAGTACCGAAGAAATAATCTGCTGCAGGTCAAAAAAATACTTGCTCCGATTCGGAATCGAACTCGCGACTCCCCTCGGAGTCAACAGCTCAGCACCGCCCCAGCCGAATGATTAATTTCCTTATAAACGTTTAGACTATGTGATGATTATAATAATATGCAAAATCTGTCTACGTGTTTGTCAAGCTAGTTTTTATTATATCAAGCAGATCGGCCATCGTCTCTCTTTAATTTAACTTTGAAGAAGCACGTCATTTGTTTTTTTTTAATGAAGTAAATTCTGTGGTTTTCTTGATGACTAGTGATCACCATCCTGAACTCCATTAAGGTGTGTAAACAGTAAAGAAGGGTGTAAACCAGACTGACCAACTATAATAGATCGAAACCTATTTTTATTTGCGTATGAAGAACGATAGATACGCTTGCTAATTTTTTTTGAAATGGTCAGCTAAGAACCGTAGTAGCTTAGTTTAGAGCCATCTGACCTTAAATCCCGGTGCCGGCGCCGATGAATTTTTAAATTTGTAATTAATAATTTTAAATACTGACCGGCATATTTAAGAAAAGAAAAAACAATTAACTTTGATAGCGCCACACTGCAGCTCCAGCTGATGCTAAATGAGCCAGCTCGAACCGGACAAGACAAGACCTCACAAAAAATCGGCGTATTAGAAGTGTTTGAGCTTCCGCGTTTCGCCCGGTGAGTGAGGTGGCCGGTGACCCATCCCCTTCCTCCTCCTTTCTATTTTAGCTCCCCTTCCGTTTCCTGCCTCTCCTTTCCTATCCCTGCCTCTCCCTCCCCTTTCCCTGCCTCTTCTTCCCCTTTCCCTGCCTCTTCTTCTCCTTACCCTGCCTCGTCCTCCCCTTTCCTGCTTTCCCTTCCAAAAATTCCCACCTTAAGGGCCGGTAATGCATTTACAAAACGTTCGACGTTGCAAACGTCTATTTCTATTAACCAAAATACTGTGAGAGAAAATTAATTATCTATATAGAGAATGTTTTGAATTGGATCTACTTGTCGTCTTGAAAGCGAGTCGAACCCACAACTGCAGCATACCTCAATCATCGTACACCATCCTTAGTTTTAAAATTATCCTGAAACATGATAACAGTAAGATATTCGTACAAATACAAATGGTACGTCACAAAGAAAATAAACAATGAGAGCGTAAACGCATTGTATTCGACCGATATAGTGTGACCCTTGCCAGTGTCCAAACCCCTCTCACAGGCGTCTCGACAACAGTTCATATCGATTAGCCCTCCAGGGCTGTCGAGCCTTGACCCGGTCGTAACTAGGTCGGATGTGGCGATTCGCGGGCGAATACATATCGCGGTGGCAACCCTCGTGAAAATGTCGCCTCGTTGTCTGCTAACTAATGGGTGTTTAGGCTTCCGTTAGGACCACTTTCCGGATTACATTGCGACGTAATCTGTGAGGCAATGAATGTCGGTGTCATGCTTATTGTACCATTGTGCGGAACGGTGCTTTTGTTTATCGGTCGGCTCAATGTATTTGATGCGGTAATTATTCATATATTCATTTATTCACGCGATATTTCTTATAGCGTTTCATTTTTAAATATTTTATTGCATTTATGATAAGACGCGGAGGTGTTGTGTAGTTTATTTTTTATCTAAAAATGTACACAGAAGATCTCACCAGATACAGTATTCGGTCAATTCGGCTTGATATACCTTTTTTGTAACACCCGGTACATAGATGTATAAGATAAACTGAGATAGTAAATATGTTAGTTTTTTTTTAAATGTTTATTTTTAGTCACGATTAACGAAGAAGGATCCAACACGCCTTGAGATCTCTTCCTGGTTGCTATAATCATATAAAAACTCAATAGTACTCGTAGATTGGTTATATATTTTTTTATATTTATAACGCACGTCTTTACACTATCTACTTATTTAATAATAGTAAAGCTCGTAATAATTTGGATCATAATATATTTTTACACTCTGTCACCTTTTGGGTCAGAAAAGTTGCGAGACACACAACAGAACCAAGAGTCACCTAGAAATTTAGGATAATGTATCTTTGTTATGTAATACGCTAAAATTATCTATTAAGTAGCAATTACGCTAAAACATTGCCACACAACACAACACCTTCAAACCGGAATACCGTAATACTCTACACATACTGCTAAAATTAATAAAATGTAACAATGTTACAATTGTCGACTTTTCTGCTTTGCCTTCGATATCTCGACTAATTGACAATCAAAAGCCGGTTCTATCTATACTAACCTAACCTAAACTTTCGAGTTTAGTCGAAAACTCCATTTTTTTATCGAATAGGCTGACAAACGACTAAGCGGCCCGCCTGATGCTAAGCGGTCACCGCCGCCATTTGCTAATGCCTTGCCAGCTTTTAAGGCCAGTGTTTAAGCCAGGTGTAAATGGAAAGGGAGAAGGAGTAAGGGTAGAGACCATATTACCGAATGGTGCAATCACATGACAAAGTTATCAATGAAATCCATCTTTATATGCGATAGATTGATCTTCAACCATTCCTGCTGGATATGATGATGATGAATCATTCATAAATGGTATACGCCAAATAAAAGTCGTTACGCAATCCTCACCTATGCTTTCGTCCTTGCTGATCATATAAATCTACATATATAATACTAATTTGATTTTGAGATACTTACCTAATCAATTCAAACAATTTGAGTAGGGTTACTCTAAAGGCATTGCGAGGATATTACGACATCTTAGTGTTGCGTTATATCTTGAGTCTAAAAGACGATTTCCATGAGGTTGCATTTGCATTGGCGCCCTTTAAGAGGATGGGGGTCAGTTACCTAGAGCATTAAACGATGCGAAATGGTGTTAAGACTTCTTCATGGACGACATGATATTTCTCCGGCCAAGCCACTCTATTCGCTGAGATGACGAACATAGTGTCGAGCTTAACACGGAGTGTTACTCAGCTGTCCAACATTAGGTATCCAACTGACTTGTCTTTTCTTTAAATTTAATGAAAAATGATACGTCGTTCTTTCACGTAACCACAGACCTACCCACCGGCGTAATTTTTGTCTAAGTGTAGATTACGGAATTTAATGCGCTAGATAAAATAAATTAAAGATAGTGTGCTTAGGTCTTACAAACTACGCTCTGTTATGATCCATCACAACTTAGCTGTGAAAACAATCCGATAAAAGATCAAACTATTGAAATTCACTAACAGAAAAGTTTTAAATGAAAAAGTTTCCCATTCGTTTCATTGAATTCTTCTGAGTTTGAGCTTTCAAAAACTTTTACGTTATTCCGGTCAAATGTGAATAATTTTTTGATGCAATGTTAATTTGAACATTTCACATTGTAGGTATCTTTAATAGTGAATAAAAAAAACTTTGGATGGACATCAATGTGATGTGTGAAAAATGTAATGAAAAAAAAATGTGTATGAAAATGATTTTGTGTTTATGATATTTAAAAAGAATTTCAAATTGCTGCCATCACAAATTAATCTGACCTTTTCTGTAATTTTGGTAATGTACGTACCTTATTAGTGAGGTAAGTTGAGCAAGGTATGGGGAAATTGAGTAGTTAGAAACTCTTCCTAAACTATGGGTTTAAGATATACTATATATGCTATAAAATTCAAGTTGGTAATCACCTCTTTTTTTTATTAATTCTTTAAAAACAATTCTTTTTTTTTAATGTTGTGCAAGGGCTTTATACAAACATAGATTACACATGGACAAACGCCCAGATCCGGTACAAACATCTATAGCTCGTACAAATACTTGTCCCGGGTGGGAATCGAACCCACGACCTGGGACGCCGAAGCTAATAGTTTAGCAATTGCGCCAAACCGGTCATCATCTATTTATAAGTTTCCTATAAGTAGTAAAATAGTAAAGCTAATTGATATTTTCTTTTAGTCCAAAGCATAAAAAATCGTGTCCACATAAGCAGAAACGGCAGTCACTACTGTGAGGCTAGTCCCTCGCTTTCCCAAAAAACATGTCGGCGAGGTTACGCTTACCTCTGGCAGGGACAGTTTTATTTGACGCAATGGATACCTTAGTTTCTTCATTCACATTTCATATATCTAACTATATTTATCCATTGCTTCAACTAATTCGTCATTCAAGCATTTAACTGTGTTGCCCTTCTAAGGCTGGTGTTACTTCTCCTCGGTGCTGTATAAACTATTGATAAAACTTCTTCTTCTAATCTTAAGACTCTAGTTTCTTTAAAAATCTAGAAAAAGCCATCAGTTTGATACCAAATTCTAAGATGGTGGTATTCACTTTTTTGCTTCATCATTGGCAGAATCATTACGTCTTAAGTAGTTTAACTTCTGGAAGTTTTCCCTTTTATATGATCGCATCGTAAAATAAGGAAATTACATTACTTTCGATCTAAAACGTGAGTTATTCACGCATTATTGCTCAATTAACTCCAACCTAAATATTTTAACTCAAAGTCAGGCTATGAAAAAAGTGATAGCGTTATATCCAAATATTTTATACATACATACTATATTCATGGAAGTTTTTATTCAATTATGTGTTTACTTGGCTTAAAAGGGTAATATTTGACTTGTGTAGAAGAAATATCCCCATTTCCTATTTTTAAACATTTTGGTCACAAAATAAACGTAGCGTGAATGTACTTCACTCGAACAAAAAGTCGTCACAGGCAGTCGGGTGATCAGTTCTTGTCCCACAACCGCTTCATTTCGCAATTTAATGTTTAAGGGTATGGCCTTTCTTTCGCCTTATAGAATTCTATACAACTACAGCCGAAAGGCAATCACTGTCTCGCTCAACTAAAGATATATTTTTTGTTTAAGACCCTTATTAGGGCATACTCTTCTTTCTTCCCCTAAATATTTTGACGAGAGATGTTGCGGTTGCAGACTTTGATATCCGCGGATACGAATAACACAGAAATAGGCACGTAATAGTCATTAATAAGTAAAATAGCCGCCATATCTGTTGTTAAAAAACTTCTAAAACCAGCACCTGCACTAGAAAAAATGCCACTTCATTTCACCAGTTCAGTATTATGACAAAATTGTTTTTTAAACATGGCTTTAACCCGAGCCCTAGTTCTTCATTATCTTGTTTCGAATAAAATCCTCTTATTTTTCATTTCCAGCTCCTCAGTATTAGAGGAATCACAACACTCAATATCGGATACGAATTTTCGTACCAACGTTTAAATAATTTACCTGTTTTCGTCTCAAAAAAGGAAAGGCTAAAGGTTTTTTTATTTTGAATGGTTGGTTGGCTTGTTTTTCCGTAACTAACGTATTACTTAACTAAATTACATTTTAATCTTTTATTGTCCATTTTTACTTATTAAAGTGATTCGCGACTGTGTATATTGTAAAAATTACAAATCTTTTTTTAATTCATCTATCGTATATACATACATACCGTTCACCAATTTTTTTTTATGGAGTAGACTGACAAACGAGCAAGCGGTTCAGTGTTTACAACTATTTTTATGAGTTTTTATCAAACTTGCTTTTTTAAAGAACTTAGAACCAAGAACACAAAGATATTTGTCTGGCGTGAGTAGTTTTTGGTTCTCAGTTCTCAGAGTGTGTTAAGGTCTGACCGTGCGACTGTCTAATAATTAAGATGACCCATCCGAAGGGTCCTCTTAATTGGGCTATAAAAAGTCAGTTTTCTGGATACGTTAGTGCAAATCGTATATGAAAAGAGGCAGCACTCATAAGGACTCACCCCTTTCCGCAGACGAAGGCGGCGGGAGTTCAGAGTCCCATTCGGATAGCAGCGAGGACGAGGTGACTGAGCACGTGCCAAGGGTCACGCCTCCCGACAATATGGCGGCCGCCAGAGCACAGGTATGATGTTATAAATGGTTAATCATGTAATCCTTGTTGCCGACTGAACAGGTTTGTCAATAAATCACTGCAACTATGTGACTGTTAATTTACTACTTATTATAGAGTCCTCCTCAAGTGCAAGGTATATATATATATTACTGTGTCCTAATTTGAAGGGCAAAGTTTCCAGGGGAAATTGCAATACAACGTCATGTGTCTAGTTAACAAAGCACAAACCTAAGTAGTGCTTGGATCAACTGTCTGTTTATGCAGTTTAAAACACTAAAGTCAACTTACTCGTTTCACTAAGTTCTACAAATATAAGTCTTTCGTTTAATGAGTCGGGTGTTAAGACAATGTTGATTTTTGACGCAACAGAGAGCTCTAGTGTATCAAAAGTCCGTGGATGACAGTCATCACTCATTCTCTCATCTACTGTATTGTTCTCCCGTTAGCCAGCTTCTCCATCTATCTAAATCTCTTTGAAAAAACTTGTTAAGGGGGAGACGATTAATATAATGATATGTTAATACCATTGCCTGTAGATATCTTGGGTACCGGGGAGATTTTTGAACTGAACTTATCTCATTCATCAGGGAAATTGAACAAGTATTAATTATAATACGTCACAACTCAGTGAAGTAACATTTAATCCTTTTTACACCCTGCATTTTCATGACTTCTTGCTACGACACGGCATTAAATTTTTTCTTCGCTTTATCTAAATACATCATCCAGCCTATACATTCAACTCTTTTTTTTCACTTCCCTTCTATAATTGTGTTTATAAAATCGTCATGCCGTAAAAAGTCCTAAAACATTCCATCATCTAATGATTAGTAGTATTAGGTAAATTTGAAATCATAACTTTAGTAAAGGGATATTTTTTTAGCTTTAGAGGAATATCAAATAAAATGAATTTTATACAGTCCTGCGAAAAAGAAGAGTCTATTATAGCTGCGGGCGTCAACAATCAATCTATGAGGGACAAGAATCTTCACCAAAGGCTGATATTGAGTTGGGTGTGCAACAAGGCGGTATTTTTTCTCCAATAATTTTTTCAGTTCTTGCAAACACCATCGTGTCCTGTATTAATTGCTCGTATCATGTGTTGCGACATTGGCTTGCAATTTTACGACTATTGCATTTATGCAAATTAACATTAATGATGTTATAATGCGATTGCTACATTAAATTCAAGCTTAAATGCTGTTACGACTTGTGATCGCTTATTATAATATCTGTAAGCCCCATAAAATGTTCAGCCATATTAGTTGGAAGTTCAAAACTGTTTGCTAAATAATACTACAGAAACCTGCTTCATATCCGTTATCAAAATAAAATTGCTTCCCTACAAATCCTGTAAATAACCATTGCCTTTTCTCTAGTTGTGTACTACTCGACAAATTGGGAATAAAAGTCATTGAAGTCAGCCTAACACTTTTACATCAATTTGGTTTCACGCATGCATGTTTTTGCAATAGGTGCCTACGATTAGCGTGACTCCGCACAGCCCTGGAGTCTTAGACGACAGTTTACAGCAGCTGCGTAGGCTCAACGCGGCTGTGCAACAAATGAGAGCGGCGCCCCTACCTTTGCTGGTTAGTATTTCCTTGAATGAAGAAATAAGAAGAAAGTAAGCTATGAGAGTAAAGGAAGTGATGGCACTTGTGTCTGCGGAAACACTTGTGCAGTTTAACATCTCCCAGTTGATAAATCTCTTGTAGAGTGGTCGCCTCCAAATAAAAACGAAGACGAGGCCGAAATCGGTTGGGATGTTATTGTAATGGTCAGTCTATCCTAGACGACATTCGCTAAAAGTCTTTTCGGTGTCAACGTTTTAGTGTTAAATTGCCAGTTACTATTTGTGAGTTCCCTTATCTGTTAAATATAACTATCTGTATAGTTGGAGGTTATAAACGTAGACAGTGACGCTGAACATATATGCTCTGCTCATTGCGATAACGTCATCTGTACCGATCGAATTTGAAAGAAGCGTCATATTATAATAAATGAAAGAGCCACACTGAAAAATAGAATGACAGGCTTAATCAATTATATGTAGGTTTAATTTACTAGATACGCATCTCACAAAATAATAATAGGACAAGTAGGACAAAAAATAGGACGAGTATGTGTTTATTAACTTATGATGATCGAATTTGGTTCAGTAAAGTTCGATTTTTTAACTTGTGTTACTGTCCAGAGCGGGGCAAAATGTAGTTACGATTACTGATTACTTTTTTTCTGTTTTCTTAAAAAAAAAATATTAAATTGTTTTTAAGTCTATTTATTTAATGTCTTGTTTTGTTAAAACACTATATTCGTAGAAAATATATAAAAAAAAATGTTTTAGTTATAAGTAGTTAGTAATCGTAACTACATTTTGCGCAACTCTGTTACTGTGGATAGGTACCC
>DWHO01002750.1:0-12876 GCA_018247575.1 Eurytides lysithous rurik
ATCGGATCGCCTAATCCGTGGAAATGCTAGTTTCCACAAATTGGATAGACCCCACGTCCTGCGGGGTCACGCATGAGTTGTAATGATTGTGAATACTAAGTATAGTACTGGCTTTTAAAGAAATTTGCCTATATGTTTATTGATTGTGTTTTAATAATATACACAAATTGCGTTTCTTATAAAAGAGGTACTAAACAAAGGATATACTAGTGCACACTGACATTAAGAAGCTATAAATTATTGATTTGTGATCGCTGTTTTAAGCGTTTACCTATTGTTTTATTGCAGAAAAACATATCTCTGTTTATGCTGATTAGATTCAATGCTAATTCAAAATTATAGCTCGATATTGTACTTCATTCAAACATGAAGCCTAGAAGATCACATATTACTCGAATTAATTTGAATGTTCCCAAATTTAGGGGTTATCTTTTATTCTTCAGAAGAATATCTGGCTTAAACGTATCGTAAATGTTATGTATGTTAAAAATATTTAATTCAAACACAATTTAAAGATTCTCGCCTGACAAGGCAAATGGTTAAAATATATATGAGTCGTTCTACTCTCTGTATAGATTGTTCTACTAGTCTAGAGTTCGCGTTTAACTCGCTCAGTGTACCAGTGGGCCGTGTCGCGTCGGTTCCGTACCGTGACCGGGTCACGGGACGGGTCCGACACGTATCTTGCGAGCGGCATCCGTATTTTTTCCGCACCCATCACCCGCCATTCAAGATCGGTGGCCAGATGCCGGCGAGGCTAATTGAGTGTTCGCGCGGCATTTTTGATCTGCCCGCCCTTTTTCTCGCGTTTTCCCACTTACACGCACCTTCAGCGCCGTTTAGGGTTCCATTATGGGGTAAATTATCGTTTAATGAAGCCAACCATTCCCCGTTAGATGCCAGTCGTGTTTGCGCTGCGTTGGACCGACTTTTTCCCGTGAAGAATAATGTGTCGTGTGATGGTAGATAATTGCCTATCATCAGGTGAACTAATAATTACCGTCGTCCTAAGCCCTCCGGTTGCGTTGCCAATTCTAAGACTTCCCATTAAATAATTCTGCTTAGCAATTCCATTGCAATATGACGCTTCTGTTTTGCTTCTTCTATATGGCCGCTCAAGTTGAACTACCTTATTTACCGAATAGTAGAAGCAGGAGCGAAGTAAATTGCGATTAAAATACTGGACAATAAACTATAATTGAATAGGCAAATTGGGTTCCAATTCTTTTTTTAGTGTGAAAATAGTTTACTTATATCAACAACCCATTGACCCTATCGGAGAAGACAGATGTCAGTCACCGATTTACCCGAGCTTATCGGGTCCCTTAAGACAGGTGATAAGCGGCAGGTGCTAAGTATGACAATGTAATCTACATCTGTGTAGTGGCGCTTATTGTAGCATTTTTTTTTTGCTTCATAAAAATGTCGCTGCCAAACAGGCCGATATTTATTTTAGAATTTTGTAACCATTATAAGTTTTGAGGAGGACCAAGAATGATATGAATTATAATCTTCTGTAGGGAGGATTTCAATACTTCTATCGTCAAAAATAACAATATCTGGTACATAACCGATTTTTAAGCGGCACTGTGGAAAAGCGGTTAAGCAGCAAAACTACTTGGCGTCCATAAAGTTGTTATTAGATTTGATCCACGATGATACTTATCACATTCATCTATGGCCGTACCACCAACATGTGAAGAAATCAGTTTTTAACGCCGTGTAAATAAAAAAAAAAGTTTGTGAGAAAATCACTGTACTGTTACGTACTAAACACTTAACACAAAGCCCGTTTCTTTACTTGCTATATAATAATAGTGTGAGAATTACCAATGAAAATGTTTATGTTTACATACCTTTGCGTTTGTTTCGGAAAGTAACGTATGAGAGCTGAGAAACGCCAAATATAAATTTTGTTTCTATAAAACTTTTTTTTGTTCGAATCAAATTCTGCTCTTTCGAAATATGATAGATTTTTTTTCTGTTGCGTGTTCAGTATACAGTAGCTTAGGACAAAGTCAAAATGTTTTATTAAAAATTCGATTGATTTACATTCGCCTTTCGACGTCTAATGTAGCGTATTCCATCCCAAAGAAATTAATATCTTAACAGAACGATGTTCGATGCGACATTTAGATTAAGGGGATCTGTCTGGTTGGGATATCTTATTAGTTCAGTTTTTCGGAAACTATAACCCACCTGGCTTTGAGACTGTTTATTCGTTGCCTATTTTTCTGGCCATGAAATATGAGAATCGACACACAGCTTGAATTACCGTTTTCAAAATTAATAGCGTAACACTGAATTTTAGAATCAACTTAGCATGCCGTATCTGTGTTAAGGGCTATATTGCGTTGACTTCTTGTACACCGATAATATTTTTTTGTCATGAAATTAATTCTAATTAAATCAAATCGGAACACAGTAATGTTTGCACAGCACTGCTGGCCGATAGAATAGTCAGCAATAACATGGGATGGCACTTCCATCACACAGCACACCAGCCCTACTACAAATTATCCATAGTAACTAGAGTCTACTCAATTGAACCTGTGCTATGCGAGGCCGAGACAAACAAACTGATGGTGTGGTTGTAGTTTATGTATGGGTGCATTGAAGGTAGTCTATTTAATTGTTATGCTAGCCTAAGCGCGTTGCGATGATAAACATCGCGTTGCAACATTATACTTTTAAGGTTCCATGATGCCAACTCGTACACCTGCTTTTGTTTGTGCACGCGTATTCAGATAGCATCTTAATCTGGCACGTGATCGAGGATAGGACGTAACTCATATGTAACAGAGACTTCTACGAGGGCGCTGTCGAAATTCGCTTAATTAGAACCGGTCCAACCATAGTACACATTTTTTATGCAGCCTTACCAAGAATAGACGTTGCGTATCAGATGATCGCCCAAGTTGCGGTCGTTTTGCGACTCCTAATGTTTGACTGGCTTCTCAGTGTGCCCTTGCTGTTCGACCACGAGCTTTTGCAACATCTCGCTCTTGCTAGAGTCACGTAGTTATTTTCAAAACAATCGAGATTTTTTAAAAATTACGACATATGGAAGGTCGCGTCGCCCATCTTATTCTATCTAAGCTAGAGTAATGGCAAATTCCATAGCAACGCGTTTTCCAAAAGGATCAAAGCAACACTTGTGTTTAAAATTTTGGTTTTCTGCCTCCGTTGTAGCCGTGATAGCAAGCTTGTTTAAGTCAACAAGCTAATAAAGCAAAACTTCATAATACAGCAAAAGCAGACCCAAAGCCTAGCTTCTACATAAGAGGCGGGTTTTTTTTTCAACAAATGAGGAAACACTTAATGGCACAGCGTTTGCAAACAATCACGACTGCCTTCCGCATAAGTTTGCCTAACCTGCAATCACGTGTGCACTCGCTTCCGTAAAGGGCGAATGGAATTAGTGCATTTCAACCTGAACGTGGGCGGCACTCGTAAAACCGATTGCATACGTCGACTATTGTTGCGGATCGAAAGTAATTCTTATTCCATTTCAGAATGCATGAAAGCTTTGCATTGCGGTCTCGATGTTTTGTGCGATGGTTACGAAAGTGTGCGGGCAAAATAAACCTTAGAGCTATTGAAATCAGGATCGGTTTCGGTGCGACTCAGCGATCCTATCGCGCCCTAATCGTCTAGGGCACAGGGTAGCCCTTTGAACTGACCGCAGGCGTCGGGGGCGGCCCGCCGTGGCCCATAAAGCTCACAATTTAACCGTGCCATAGCGCACGTTTTACTTTCCAATCCCTGCCGGGAACGTACCTCGTTACACTTTATTGTCGGCGCGGAAATTGAAACGGCTTTTGTTTGCGAAATTGCCGTGCCGTTGTGATATCGCGTACCTGACAACGCGACTCGCTGAGCGTGCATGGATTTATGTCGTTTACAGTTGGGATTTATGTTTGTCCCACACTTAATTAATCTGCATCTTTTTTACGTTTGGAAGATAAACTCGTACGTGGTCCGTGTGATTTTCGAAGTCATACTTCTTGATTCAAAAATTGTATTATTGATTTGTAACTGCTTTTTGACGTCTAATGATTCTACTACCTCTTCGGAAAAAAATGCCTCAGTCTTGAGAAGAACAGGCGAAAGAAACTCAGCGGGACTTTAACTCTATATTTTGTTTAATTATATCAGTGTAGGACGATCACATCATTCCCAAAGTACATATCTTGATCTTATCTTCAATGAAATCATTTATTGTTTACTTCATTTCAAGTGTTAACCACTGTCTAAGGTCGACTTGAATAGTATTTACGGAGTAGCGGTTACATTGTTTAAAATGTAGGTATTCGGGTATTTTACTACTATTTATTATCTCTTTTCTCTACTCATTTCTATTTCCGTAGTATAGAGAACATGGTATTTTATCTTGTTATTCCACTCTGGCATTCGCACTCATCTACTAGAGAGACTGCACTTGTGAAACTGAAAAAAGAGGGACAGCTGGGTACAAACACTATAATATGAGATAATGTTTTTTGTAAAGTTTTCCTAGTGCTTGTTTGACACGAAATAACGGAACCCAAGGTAAAATGGTGTTTTCATCTGTAAAATGCACTTCTTTATATCTTTCTCAAATTGTTGTAATGTGTGTCTTGAAACACCTCCCCGGTTCAAGTTACTCTCTCCAACACAAAAAGGCCTCGATGGTTCGAAGACAAATCACAATCTTAAGAATCAAACAGTATCTTCTTACGCTTTGAAGCAAAAATTGTGTTGTTGCTTCTCTTTTCCTTAGCATTGCACAATTATAATTGTGCTTGAGAGCATAGTACGAAAACTGTTCGATTAGCGTACCTCGTACAGCAGAGATGCGGCAATTTTCAAACATGCTTGTTTGGAAAGTGGTTGCCGGATGCGAAATATTAAGCGAGCTGAGGCGCCGGCGATAAATTACATCTAAGACCAGGTGCATAAGCCCCGTAACGATCTGAACTCCATTGAAAAAACTTATACGTCATATTATGATGAATCCTAAGTCATAAACAAAATTTGGTCATTATTCTGTAATCCTATGAAGATGATATATCAAAACTAAACTCTTTTCAGTTCAGTTTTGAGCCTTAATTGTTAGTTATTTTATCTTGCAACAGAACTAGCAGCACCAAGAGCTTTTGTTAGTTATACCACTAGAGTGAAACGTTTTCAACATTTAGATTACTGGGCAGTTTAAATCGGGGCGCCCTGCGCTAATACGCGACTGGAGATCGACGCGAGGTCGTCAGTTGTCTGTCTTTGTACCCGGAGCGTCACTTGCGGCGCCCGAGCGTCGCGACGCCGGCGCACTCGGCGGGCGGGGACCCGTAATAACAAATCCGACAGTATCGTTACGTCGTTTTTGATGGATGCCGATACCGAACCAGCGAATAGTATTGTATAGTTGCCCTTCTAGTGACCTGCACGAACTTTTGTTAGGTCGTATAGGTAAGCACGGAGCATGCTCCTCTGTTGTACGAGAAGGTGATTTTTTTTACAGATCCACTAAGAAATAATTGATGAATATCTTTGAGGAGTTGACAAATGTTATACTCAAATATCTGGCCCGGACAAAGAGTGGGTGGGGCTGGTGAGTTCAACCACATGGGATGACAAGGATGCTTTTTAGGATTTTTAGAGACATACCTTCTTATGTGGCCTATGGGCTAGCGTGTCGCTTGCCAATTAGGTTTACGAGTCATTTGTATAAAGCGCAAATAAATCTTCAGCAAATAAACTTAAAGATGCCCGTTTTAATAGTGATTAAGCAACGATTATTATTAAAAATATTTAACAACCATTCAGTACCTATATTAAAATTGCTAAGCCTGTCATAGTACAATGTAACATAATGTTCTAATGTTGAATACAATTATGATGAAGGGCGCAGCGCTCGCAACCGACTAGGATGTGAGAGGCGAGACAGTTAGCCATTATCGTGCTAAATGGAAGGCCGTAGGCACTGCTTATCCTTCTCGTTTGTAAGCGCAGTTCTTGATTTATCATGTTGATTAACGATTATTTATCAGCACAAATAATATTAGTCATAATGACAGATTGCGATACATAATGCCAAACGATAGGACAGATCGGGTAATTTACGTTTTAAAACTTTTTCGGCCCCATTGCCTGCAACGCACCTGTTTATTTTTTTGTAATTTGCAATAATTATTTTCCGTGCTCATTCCAATTAAGCTTGGCACTCGTCAAGCCGAATAATCCTTGGTCCGTGTTAACCAGTCACGCTTTAGCCCATCGACTGAACGGATAGAACCCTACGTTCGTTATGGCGCTGCCTGCGCCACAGAACGCCTGTGCCTACGCACCGTGCATGCTAATTGCGTTTTTCTCCGCGCCGGCCTGGACCGCGCTCGCGTGACGTCATTAGCGCGTGAACCGTCGACGTTCCCTTTTTGAAATGTTCAAACTCGGTAGGGTTCGTAAGGGGGGATTATATTTGTTTTTTTTTTCATTTTTAATTATGAACGGTAAATCGGTGTTTATGAACGTAGATGTCGTTTTAGGAATTCGATTCAAATCCCTAATTCTCTATTATAAGTACGGGAGAACGTTTTATGGATTATAGGACACTCCACATCCTTAGTGAGCAAAAGATTTTTATGATATTACATGTGGGTAAATTTATCTATGCCCAATATCTACGCAACAACTGTATCTATTATTCTAGGCTGCCCACTAACTTTCAGCTCATTGGGTTGTTTTGCCTGAAAAAAAATAAAAGCAGAAATGTATGGGTTCAAGTTTTATTTGTAAATGAGTTATTTCTGAGTGTTATAATTTCACAAGATTCTGTCCTATTAGGCACTTGCATTAGGCATTGCTCACGTAATGGATATATTAACTTGCCACTATTCAAACTGCATATCGCGAAAGTCGCGAGCCGACAAATGCTAATTTGTAAAGCCAAACTACCGCATTTTTGTGTCTAGCCATTAAGCGGTTTAATACGCACTCAGTCCAGACGGTGGCGTAACGTCGACATCGCAATGGGAATGAGCCGTCATCGGACACGTTAATTGCATAAAATATCGCCGCGGGAGCGTTGATAACTCACAACTGTGTCGGCCGCATTTCACCGATAGTCCTTAAATGATTAATTAACGTCAAACAAACGGACATGTGGCAATTCAGCACGACGTGCCCGATCTCTATTACACGAAAAAATGAAAACTAGTTACCAAATGTTGCTGGTAACACGCGCCTTGTGTTAAGTTTTTTTCTGAGGTAACATTTAACTGCAACACGATCATAAGCCAGGCGATACTCGTCCACATTTTGAACTTCTAATTTAAGAGTAGGTGAAGAACTGTTTCGTACATTCACTGTGAAATATCTAAAACTATGGAATATTTGCTAATAGTTTCGCCAATGCCAAGCTGCGTTATCATTCATCACAATACAGAAACGGATTTAAAATTAATTATCAAATACATGGATATCCAGTATTGTATGACAATCTTTTTTACAGGTTATTTTTTGGGGGGTTTTTGAAAATTTTCAGTTTTTTTTTTCTCTCGTTTTTTAATCATAACTTAATATATTATAAAATAATCTATCTCGTCAATATTAAAACATCCGAGTTATTCTTGACTTAGAGAAGGATACAATTTAACATAACGTACAAATCACATCTACGCGGCTACAGCTCATCCTAGCGTAGGTTCGATCGAATAAAGAGAGTCCAGCTGCTGGTACATTAGTCGGTATTGGTATCGGGAGCGCGTACAATGCAACCGATAGCCGGTACGCGCGCCATTGTGTTGCCAGATAGAGATTGAATAGGAGCGGGCTGCGCACGCGCCCGGCGCAGCTTCCGGTATACTTGACCCGCTTCGCCGATATGCGGCGTATTGTATGTGTGTAAGTGTATGTAATTGTATGTAGTGCCGCGTCCGCCTAATTATTCGCGCGATTCGGCTTTGTTGCGCTCGCAACGTCTGCGCCGCTAAAGTCGTCGTCAACAAACAACCGATACGTTACATCGGTTGTTTGTTCACGACTGCACTGTCTTGGCATCGCTGAATGTGAAAAAGGCTGTGTACTGTGTGCACTAACTTTGACAAAAATTTTAGTAATATTGACCCAGATCTTACGTATGCGTGGGTAATGTTTAATTTGATCTAACAAAGACTTAACTTAATCATTTTTGTTTTTATTGTTTTCTTTTTCTTATAATTTGTTCCGGTCAGCAGTAATGTTATTGCAAATAATATTTGTTTATTCACATGCATCATTTTGCAACATTTTTTCTATTAAAATCAAATTCAATAACTTGTATGACTACCAGATCAAAAATAGTTTATTTAACTGTCGTGATTCCCATGAATTATAAAAACTTGATCCGTCAAATAGACACTTGACAAATCGATTTAATCATACCTAAATACATTTTGTATATGCTATGTATAGCGTGTGGCGCAGTGATGTGTACATTACTTCGCCTACTAATTGAAGAACGAATTGTGTCTTATATAACGAGATAATAGTAATGTGCATCTAATAATAGAAGTAAAATTGGCAACTTTAAAAAACAAAGCATGTGCTTGCAACCGTTGCGCAATGTTTAACCTGTGGTAGTGTTCGCGCGTTTTTGGAATTCACAATGGCGGAATACAATCACGCGCCCGCCTAAATTCGCGCGCAAACTCTCACGTTCCATTTGGTGGCGTCTCGGAATCGAACTCGACCGATGGCTCAATACGTGATCGCTACACGTTCGAGCGTTAGTTGAATTCGTTAATACATGTCTGTTTGAAACGCGTCCGTTCGAGAATTCTTTCGTGCAAATATGAACGCGTTCCGCCATATGTACTGGCTGGCTATACTTGTACGACGTATTTTTTTCCTATCGTTTGTTTAGCGTTATGTTAGATCTGTTAGTTCACTGCAACTTTCTCGACGCCGTTTTGTTGTTGCTCGTGCGACGGTATTGAATAACAAATACGCGTAACGGTAGCGTCGACCCCGCGCGTCCTGCGCCAGATTTATCGTTCCCCGGCGAATACAACAACGTAACATCGCCGCTAAGAAATATGAAGAGAGTCGGCCCGTCGCTCAGTCGCACGGCTATCTTCCTCTATGAGGATATTACCATACAAACGGCGATAGATGTCGCGGCGACGACTGTTATACCGACTTATGTGGGGATATCGCGATTGCTATTAAACGCTCGACCTACCTACGGCTGCCAGTCTCTAGCATAGAGATAAATTCTCTGCCTCTTCGAATTGCATGCTGCGTTACGGAATCTTCTACAGACGAAATACAACACTGCTTAAATAATAGAACAACTTAGTGTGTGCCCTAACCAATTTTGGACTGGCTAAGTTGAACGACCATTGATGTTAAAATATTTTTTTTCCAAACTAAATTGTCTAACAATATATGGAGTAAAATGCGTGGAGATGTTGCTGCATTTTCCACAATTCCTTATCAAACCACGCCGCAAATGTTTTATATTAGATTAAAAAAATTAACAGAATATACTACGATAAAAAATTCATTGATTCTGCTCTCTACAATTAATTAAATCCCCTTTCACAGTTCTAAACTTGTAGTCACTTTTATTACTAGATAAAATGGTTCCACGGTCCGCGTTATCTACCTCGTTCGTTTTGAATTCATTCGAAATACATATTATTCTTAATTATTGTTGTTGATGCGACATCGAAGTGGAATGAGCACTTTTCACTCGAAACGCTGCAAGTTCGACCAGTCAGGTATTTCCCGCGCGGAATGCTGCGGTTGCATTTGACCAGTTGGGGAAACCACCTACGCCATTCATTATAACTATATATAATCCAAGCTTAAATAAAGAAAAAGGCATATAAATGATTACTTTAAACAGCATTCATGTACTGAAATGTATTTATTGTGATCTGATTAGTGGGTTTTAACTAAAATGTTGTAGCGCAATTAAAATGGACACCACGATGCTTACACTGCCGATCGATACAACTTTGAGACCACTAATAAAAAATCTGCATATTCTATTGTTTATAAAGATTGCATCAAAATATATTCTTTTGTACGTAAGCTAAGAAAAGGGCAATAAATAAGCATTGTTTCCAAACTTCAATGTGAGCCGAGGACGAGCAAGTCCGATAAGTAGTGTATATGGATTATGGTTAAGTAAATGTCTGTCTATATACATAACTGGCGTATATTCAACTGAGTACTGCAATCGCAGTATGTAACGTTTTCTGCTAACTATTCCGACGCACGGAGGCTCTTTAGGGGTCATGTGAGCTGCATACGCTTGTCTCGTTGACAGTTGCATCTAGTTCCTGTGCATTGTCCCCGTTTGGCTCTTGAACAATGTACGACTAACAAGGCAACATAAAAAGCCACGTCTCCGACTGGAGCGCGATCGAAACTGATTTCTATCCCTTATCCATTTCAGTTGACATTCATAGAGCAGTCAAATTGATTTGATAC
Organism: Eurytides lysithous rurik; assembly: GCA_018247575.1. Classification (NCBI taxonomy): domain Eukaryota; kingdom Metazoa; phylum Arthropoda; class Insecta; order Lepidoptera; family Papilionidae; genus Eurytides; species Eurytides lysithous. Next base: position 10,459 of record DWHO01002750.1, read on the forward strand.
GTTTCACGATGTGCAGATCGGGTATCTCCTTGTCGGATGTTCATTCGCAAACGCCGTATGTTATACGTACCTTGTATCAATTCGTTTATTAGCTATAAAGAAAAATTATGTACGAGGAATATAAACGCAACAACTTGTTTACGAATAAATCCATCCGGTGCCATTCAGCTACAATACATCTTAGTCGTCCTCTTGTAGTCACATTATATAAAGCGATATTGTTGAAAAAATTAACTCAATCCAACAGTCTCAGGTACCTTTTACGTACCATTAATTATTTTATTGATTGATGACAACAACGGGCGTAATTGTGTTCGTTAAATAACGGTGCATCGCCAACGTTGAAGATCTATTTCGTTTGGTACAAGATAGAAAAAGATTCACTGAGTTGACAGCCAACCTCCAGTAGTGTAGAGGCATTTGAAGAAGAAAAAGTTCGTTAAATACCATTCAGATTGTAAAAAGAAGGTTTAGTGTGTGTTTTTATCAAACTATTTTGTCTGGATTTAACATTAACCTTCATAAATTACTTAGTAGTTACATGTACTACTGAATTTGTGACAATACTTACATTGTTTACTTAAATTACTTGTCAACACACAAACAGATTATTATGTTATTTTCATAGATATAATATAAGGGATAGATACTAAGTGTAATTTTAGCCTGTAAAAATGGAAAAAGAAATTTAAAATGACACAAATTATAAATCCACGTTAACGAAGCCGCGGGCTAGAACTAGTTTCTCGAGTACATCATATCGAATCGAGCTAAGATAACATCATTGAAATGTTAAGTGCCAACTCAGTATACTCTACCATTTACAATGCAAATGTCGCGCCCGCAGAAACATTCGAGAGGGCTCTCTAATACCAAGGCTGCGTTATTCGTGTCGCATTCTACGCCACTCGTCCGGCGACCGTTGAAATGTTGCCATCTTACAAAACCACCGACACCGATATTTAAAACATTAGACGTTGCCAGCGCCCGACCGCTTAGATGGCGGCGACGAGATTGCACCCTTCAATGGTAAAGGGTTACAACATTCTGGCTGCCCGCTGCCCCTGATGTAAATGCATTTGATTTTCACACGTGTTTCGTTTCTGAATACTGATTGCACAATAAAATGCGATTGATAATTTCGATTATTAACGTTTGACTAATCTATTAATTAATAGGACAATATACGTCGCAATTATATAATGAGTCAGTTAAAGTAATACATAATATGTAGTATATATAATATAGTATATGAACAAATAAGAACGGCATATAAATGTTCTAATGTAGTCTAGCATAATTGCTGCGGCGTAGGTTTTTAAGTGTTCATCAAACAATATTCCATATTTATCGATGTCTCGGTTGAGGTTATTTGATATAGTTTTATCGTATTTGCAAAAAAAAAAAAACGGTTCCGCGAAGACATGTTTGTATTAGTTCCGCGTACTTTTTGTTTTTATTTATACGGGCCTTATACTAACGCTGTATTCTCTTTCCAGGTAAGGTCACAAGACTCGACTTCGACGAAACTACCGTTGATCCATCTTATTTATTTAGCACGGTGACACGGGTAAGTTAAGTCGTCATGTTTTAATTAATTTAACATTATGACATGCAGTGGCGGCACTACCATACAAGTCCAAAAGCCCGGCTTGCCCTACTATAGAGTAAAATTTATAAATCTAAGATTTATGAATTTGACTCCTTGGTAGTACCGCCTCTACATGTAAACTTATTGTACGGTACTAAATAGTCTATTTGGTATCGTAAATAACATTCATTTTTACTAAAACAAAATAAGCTCTCACACTTCATAATGCTAACTCAGTAGAGAGATATGGCTGTGTACGTTTCATCAAGTTATTTAAGTCACAAAAATGGGGGTATCAATTACATGAATCGGTATATCTTCAACTAACCAAGCTAAATTGCTATTTTTTCACGCTGAATTTGAAGCCATGACCAGGCACGATACAGATTACTCCTTATCGTTTAAAAATATTTTAATTTTATTGTTAAACAAAGAAAGCTATGTAAATGTTTATCTAGTGCAATGAATCTGCGAATTTGTTTAATTTCTGATTTGTTTTTTTTTTAATTAAGACTTTCTTTCTTGTCTTTAAATCGGTAGGCGTCCACCACAAATGTTACCCAACACCTTTACTAATGCGAATACCATTAATCCAGTTTCAAATTTATCGTGATCTCATAAATGATTACAACTTTTATATATATATATATATAATAGCCTTCCCCCAGGCGACGTTTACTTCGTCCTTTTTGTTACGATTACGCATATGCCCGCGGATAAAACGGCAACCGCTGTTAGATCTTAACCGATGCGACATTCAAATGTGTGTTGCATTTTAATAAGTTCCATTGAAATATTATTGCGGGAAGTAGATAAAGATTCCATTG
>DWHO01002751.1:0-12876 GCA_018247575.1 Eurytides lysithous rurik
CAAGTTCAGTAATGTTGCAAATGTCCATGGGCGGCGGTAATCGCTAACCATCAGGTGAACCGCTTGCTCGTTTGTCAACCAACTACATAAAAAAAAAAATCGATACAAGTGTAATTACTTAGCCACGATAAAATATTTATTGCTACAACACAACGATACGTACCAACAACGCAAAAATAAAACGGGTGTATGAACTCGAAATCCTGGCGCCATGATAGATATCTCATTACTGCTGACGATACACAGACGAAAAATGCAAACAGAGCGAGAGGAGGTGTTAATTTCGTAGATGAATACAATGATACGTTGCCTTGAGTAAGGTCAATAACGTGGGATCGTATCGGTATCATCGCGCAGGTATGGCCAAACTAGTTAATACTCATTAGAGTGAGAGGTGACAAACAACAGAGGATTACCCTGAAGGGAACTGATGACTAAAGCTAGTTGTAAGAGACACGTTCTTCTTCTCAGCATAATATGTAAATGTTATTAAACAAACAATCTTGTGCAACTAAAATGCGGCATCAATTAAGGCCATTGAAAATATATTATTCCCTCTCTGTCTCTCTATTATCTTAAATGTATTATAATCTATTACTTTGGTAACGTCTATCTGTATTTAACCATTGCACACGTCTATCTGTATTAAAATATAAGCTTATCGGGCGAAATGACATCTGCATTTTTGTTACGAAACTCGAAACTCGAAAACTTATTTCAATACACACACAGAAGTTGATATGAAAATTACGGGTACTCTACTAGGGTAAAAAACGTTAAAAGCAATAATAATAATAATAAGTTCATTTTACATAAATTGTCGTACGAGTATGCATATACAGAAGTGAGATAACATCAAAGGCGGTCATTATTGTGATAAATGACGATTGTCTTGTCTTACCAGGACAATATATGCTCCTTTAGACTTGTGCAATATTATTTCTCGCTTATTATAATCATTAACAGCCATTGTCGGCAAATAGAGGCGATATTTGAATTGAATGCCTCCGTCGTCGCCGCAAAGTTATCTCATTGATCGATCGATAGATAAGCATTCTAGATATCGGGAAAATTATTGCCCCTCGCCATATGCTTAAAAAACTCACTGTTCCATTGAACTAGCGCAAAAACACCAACTTTATAATAGTAATATAAATCAAGATAAATTTGAATTTTTCTGCTCCTCCATAACTTGAGTCATGGAAGTTTACCTAAAGTAAAGGAATTCAGCCAGATGTTCAATAATAATACTTGGTGTCAACGTGGGGAAATCCATCAAATTCTTCTTGATTTATTAAGCTGATCCTAAATAATGCAATACAAGTGCATCGAGGTCATAAATTGCAAATTCCTGGTAAACTTTGTATATTCCTTGTTATTGCGAGTCTAAACAGAAGCTATGAGTGGTGTGGCAAAACGCTGACTCATTTGACGGTAGTGTTGAACGTTACTCCACTCGGCCGTTGAAACGTTAAAATTGAGCATTGTGATCACGTTTTAAGAAAAATGGATGATCGAACGGTCGGCGATGCTAAATCACGACGGGACGTTTGTGACAGACGTCGTACCATAAATAGTAATACACAATGCTTGTTTGTTGATGTTTTCTGCGTCATACTGGCGTTGTCTCGTTGAGGTGAACACTTGGTCACCAGCCGCCCACCGCAACGCCTCCACCTCTCACAATCCAACACTGCCCGGGTATCACGATTGACTGACACAATATTAATTACACAGCGTAAGTCCATCGCTTAATTATATGACACGTGTACCCAACCTATGCCCAAAGAAAACAAGACTAGAAGTACCAAATCACACGGTTACATGTGTTCTTGACATGTAATAATTTACACGGTAAAAAACATACATCGTTAATTAATTTCATTCGAAGCTCGCATTTTTAATAAGCAAACTCTTAACTTTTTTTTACTTAAAATAATATTTCTTGTTTAAAAAATATAACGTTCAACAACGTGATAAATTATTGTAGTCTATTGGTACTATACTTATGGTTTAATGCTTTGCGAATTCGCGCGATAACTTGAGATGTTGAGTGAAATAAAGAAGGTGGTGTTAATTGAAGTTTTATTTACGCATTCTTCTCCATCTATATAAAATAGCATGAAAGCAAAGTTTACTACTGAATACTGATTCAGTTTAAATTACGCGCACGCGTGTTTTTGTAACGTACGTTTTAACGCGGCTCGTAATTTTGTGCGCGTTGTTATCTCTACGATCAGTAATTTACCTTTTTATCGTTAATGATACGTATATTTCAGACAGATCGGAAATGTTAACTTTTATGGTTTACTACTGTATAATTACATATATATTTGTAGATCGTATGCGCAATCTTTTTAAAAACTTTACATCCACCACGCCAACTAATGACGTTTTGGTTCATTAGCATTCGGCAGATTGTTTCACTTTCTGAAACAGCGCTGATGTACGTATTTGGAGCGTAACAAAACCATAGAGATATTTACATACGAAATGCTATCATGGTGAACATGAATTATTCCTCCAAAGTCTTATTAAATTTTAATAATTTCAAGAAATAATGAACAGTTTAAATTTTTTTTTATTAAATTGAAATAACACTAACAATTTCAACCTCGATAACAACCTTCTTTTTATACATAACATTTACTTACATATTGTATTATAGCTACTATAAAAGTACGGGTCTACACTTTTCACATCAGCTAGATAGTTGCCAAAAAATATAAAGATAGGAGTATTTCTATTAACATTGTAAATTCTTCTATTAACATTGTTGAAAGGAGACTTTCGACTCTCCATTTATTTTATTGACACGGCATGCTCATCTGCTTACAGTAAAACGGCTTAAATATTTACTTTAGCAGAGATTCAAAAAAACATTGCGTACGTACTAAATGGTGTTATTGAAAAGGAATTATTTCTAACACTAAGTATTAGTAATAAATTGAAATGATCCTTTATAAAATATTTGAACATATATATATAGAGTTTAATCGGTGGTAATAATTCTACTCAATCACGATAAACAAGACGATTTTATATAAAATATGATACAACTGATTGCATATTGACACTAACGTGCACCATATCTTTCGATTATATAAATGCAATAGATAGTTTAATTCGTAATACGTGAAGATTAAAAAATGCAGATTAAAATTCCAAACTTGGAATGTCGAATCCTATCTTATCCTATCTTATCCTTTCTTTTAATTTTATATTTATTATTTCGCGTAATCTTAAAAATAAGATAAGATTAAAAAAAATAACTATGTTTTGCATTAAAAGTAGTATGGAAGAATTATTATTAGTAGAAGAATTTGTTTTTACAGAAGTGTGAAGATGAAGCAAATGCTGTTTATAACAAAATAAGCCCGCATAATTTTTGTCAATGGTGGGAAAGATAAATAATTTTTAAAATGTAGAAGTTTTTTACGAAGGTTAAAATATCTCATTTGCTTTTATCTTAATATTGACAAATAAAGCTACCAAAATCTCCTTGAGTACGTAAGATCCATAACAGCGTCAATAAACTTATAAGCCGTTGTTGGAGCGTGGTAACAAAAGAAATTAATTTACTATAAAATTCGGAAATAAATAACAACCGACAAACGTTTCAGAGGTTTGGCACCCCGCCTTTGTGTGGTTTCCAGGACTAAAAGTGCAAATCAATCCATATTCCAAGTCATTCTTAGCGTATTTAATCAAATGCCAGCACAACACCATGAGTTTCCGTTTTTCAGTTCTCTTAGTTTTAGTAAATGAAAAGAATAGATACTAAATGCTACAATAGTAATAAAATATAGCTACATCATATTATTTTGCACCTATTCAAAGCCCTTAGAACTTGTAAATTATCCCAAAGCTTCAAATGTTTTACGACTATTATGTATTTACTATAGTAGTGTAAGATTTACTACGATTTTTCACAAAACTGTCTCGTACCCATAGACTCTTGTAAAGTGATCTAAACAAAACAAGATTACGCATACATATACCTCAGCAAACTGAGAAGTATTAAATTAAAAGAATGCTGAATCAAAGGTGAATTATTTTTTTATCTTTCCACTATCACAACAATCTTGATAAGTGGAATATTAATAAAGATAACATCAATATTACCACACAAGAATAAAAAATACACTAATGCATTCAGCTCACGTGAACGTCACTAAAAAAACTTTCGTTTCGCGGTGAATTCGTGATCCCTAATTCTATTCTAAAGAATACAGTAGCAACAAACACGGCGACAGGGGTATCCACAAATCACTCGTGTCCATTATGTCGTCGACCCTTTTTTTATTTTCAAAGGGAAGAAAGATTTAGTTTTTTAATTAAAAAAAACCCTACGCTGTCGTACAGCTTACTACAATTTTTTCTTTATTTCTTTTATAAAACGGGAATATAAGCTAACTAGTAGTGCCAAACTTCAGTGGGGTTCTTTAGCCACAGCTCCACTAAAGTCGGCCAGAGAGGTTACTAAGAGTTAAACATTGCGCAATACAATTAGTCATATTTCGGCATTTTCTTTTTTCGTCGATATTCGCAATATAAAGCAATTACAGTTTTATCTTATTTGATTTAATGTATTTGTAATATATGTCATTATACATATATACATTTAGTTCTTTTAGTTCTTATATATGTTACTCTTTTAGTTATTCACCATTCTTTAAAAATATATATATTATAAGTGTATCAAATTTAACACTAAATTAAAAATTCATACTAATCTTTTTTCACGGTCATACTGATTAAAAAGGATTATTATTTTACCTTTTTCAAATTTTTCAAAATTCCAATCTCAACGGAAATTATAGTTTTCTATCAAAATCTTTGACTTTAAGTATCGACATCACTTTATCATATTTTATTTGCTAAAATCAGTTTTGAAATGACAACATCTATATCTGATGATTCATCTTTTCTTAAAATCAATATTACGATGAAAAGATTTTAAGTATAATAAGAAAATGTTGTTTACCGTACGGCAAAATGATAATGGAACACTTATGATAATGGAATAGATCTCTACAAGTCTAGCCTCGTATTGACTGACAGATACCGCCTTGTTCTGAATATATCTGTGGGTGATGTCATTCTCTTCACTATCCTGTGGATACCCTGGAATCTTCCTAACACGTAAATATGTTAATTTATAAAAACGTTTACAGAGTAACAATTTCTTTCTATGTAATAAGAGTATATATTATACTTAAACAAAAATTTATCGGCAATGAAAAATATTGAATCGATTTATTGCAAAATTATATTGATTTTATAATCAAGTGTCGTTGTTTAAGGAAGTGACATAGTTCGATAAATTAAGTGACATACCTTCATTTATTCTTTTTTTATCTATCATTTTAGACAATAGATTGACCATGAAAATACAATTCAAAAGCTTAAAAAAAATAACAGAATCAGATCTTATCGTATACAACCTACATATATCGTGTTCCACTTTGAAGGGCAATGTTACATATGTAATTATTGGGCATAGCGAGCGCGGTGAACGGGTCAAATGGGTTCGAAATACTGTATTGAACATCTTTTCGCTCCATCTCCATATGGACTCAAATGTTCTGTATAAACAGCGTGTGTTGTTTACATTGTATATTGTTCTTTGTATACCGGTGTGCTTTCCGCTAATAATTGAGATTTATATCGACTGTACACAACCTAAGGAAAATAAACGTTACAGGTCGTACCGCGGTATATGATTAACGAATATTAAACCTGTCGTTATTATAATCGTTTATAGGCAAACGTTTCATGAATAGCTGATTCTCTATTGGTATTATTCACATTTGTTGTAATAACTATTAATTTACGTTTGAAATAATAACCTGCCAACACGCATCGAACAAGCAATTACGTGGATTTATTGAAATCAGTTCGCGTATCTCCGAACAAATTGATAGTTTGGGCTGTTACCGAAATAAAATTACACGTGATAAAAAACGTATTAAGTTGTCATTGCCGCATTCAAGTCGTTACGGCGATTTAAATCGTCTATTAGAAGAAAAAGTTCGTGGGTTCTTTCTTCCTTCATCTATTTTGAATTCGTATTGCTTTTTATTTGCTGGCTCGATGGTAAACTTTATGTTTTCTGTCTTCATTCTGAAATAAAATTGCATCTTTAATACAAACGAAGAACTCTGTTAGAATAAAATGGCGACGATGTTACGGCCCAGTATAGTACAGTGTAAAATGTTTAGTCTATTACTAATAAATATAAATATTTTTATAAGTTTGCCTCTAAACCACAAATTCAATTTAACAATCAGTCGCTTATAAATCCTGAAATAATCTTGTAACCTCAAATCTCAGTAAACACGTATACACACAGTTAAACATTCCATATTACAATTTTACAAAGAAAAGAGCCTTGAGACGATGCATTAGTGTCTAAAAGCGTCGATTGCTACCTCTTGGACTGTAAACGAGTTTGATTCTATAAAATGTTCTTCTTTCATTAACTGATACTTCTTTTGTACAGATAACGTAACAAAAATAACGTAGAACATGGATTAAATATTCATATTTATGTAACTTAGTACATAGAATACCAGTTTCCTCTACATTGCTCAAATAACACCTTTTTTATATTATCAGAAATAATAACAAAAACATTATTGTACCGACAAAAGCTACCTGCGTTTTTATAACAAACGCTCCACCCAATTCGGGTTTTAATCACAGATCTCGCGATAAGAGTTGAAAAGCTTTTAATTCACGCGTCGCTCATTGTTAAAGGTAACAGCGCCGAAGTTCCCGGTGGTGATCAAGATTGGGCACGCGCACAGCGGCGTGGCCAAGGTGAAAGTGGACTCCTTGGCCGACTTCCAGGTAAACCCTACTCAATGCCGCGTAAACCGGCGTCATAAAACGTATCATCATAGCGTTAAACGGATTAATACTATAATGATGTTAATAAATAGCTTATTTAAATCTCCCTGTTATGTTAATAAAGCTCGTTGTAAGTTTCCTCATTATATCGCGACGTGATCACCGATATATGCTAAAGTTTCATGACGCGAACATTTTCATTGGACTATACAAATACTTTTATGGTTTTATTTTGCGTTCATAGTAATGAAAACGAATAAATTGGTGATATAAATCGTCCATGGGGCCTTTTACAATTTGTTGTCCTGTCATGCATTATGGACGCCCATTGTCGGATGCTTGTAACTACGTCAGTGGGGAAAAAAAATATAATTATAATTAATTTACATTTCCGGACGCACTAATGCGAATAGGCCTTGAAAAAAACATAAAGTCGGTTATATTTTAATTGTTTGTATCATTTTGTTTTATCTTATATACGCCATCAGTTAACATTTGTTTTTAATAAATGATTTTGACTATAGCTTAAATTTACGTTAAATCGATATCATTACTAAAATTGAAAGATGAGTATTTCAATTTCGATAAAAACTTCGTCCAATGGCATCGTAAGGCTAGCTCTTAATATTTTTTGTCAATGTATAAAAATAGTTAATAACAATAGATCAAGAAATGTATGAAAATTGAAAAAAAAAACATATTTACATGGTTTTATATAAATATATATTTATCGATAATGTAATAGGTGAATCTTACACGTATTTTAAGAAAACTGTTAAATACAGTGTTCTTAGTACATTTGGGAAAAGTAAACGGGGAAAGGTTTTTAAAAAAAATTATAAGCCAGTAAAAACTTAAAGTAAACTTTGTTCTTTATAACTTTTTAAACAATTACCACCTGAAATTTCCTAAGGACATTGCGGGCGTTGTGGCAATGCTGGGAACGTATTGTACTGTGGAGCCGTATATCGACGCCAAATATGACATCCATATACAAAAAATTGGTACGAACTACAAAGCCTTCATGTGAGTATATGCTAGTACATTTATCATCAAAAAATATATATTTATTCGACTTTACAAATGTATAAACAATAAATGGCAGGGTGTTCATTGTCTAACAAACAAAATTAAGAAAAGGAAATGAAACCGATTTCACGATAACGGGTTACCGGCCAATCGATTTCATTTCATTTTTATCGGTTTGAGGTAGTTTCATCGATTCTATTTCTGATCGAAACAACTATTTTTGTGGCGAGACAATTGGTCTTTCTAGTACTTGTATTTTCAGAAATATATAATGAGAATACAGTTACGATAAAACGACAATATTATCGTTCAATCATTGTTAACGCTAAATACGACATTCTAATACAAAACAACAACTACAGTATTCATGATCTAAGAAACGAAAGTGTAACCTGTTAACTCGTTGTCGTGTCATCAGTTTCATTTCCATTCCATCGGTTTGAGGCAGTATTGTGGATTCGATTCCCGATGGGACTTGTATTTTTAAAACACACAATGGATAACATCGTTCAATCATCAGTTCGCAAAACAAATTTACTAATCTTATCGTTATTAATTAAATTTACGACGATTCAAATGCCTTATGGTGTTGATGAAGTCGAGAATTAAAATCAGTATCTAAAGTCATGAAATGAATTTAATGAATATGCAATAATAAACGTATGCTCCTAACCAAATAATATTACAGACGGATGTTAGAATACATGCATAATGATGTTAATATTTAAGCAGACTAAAATTAATATTTTGATACTGAACCGATTTAATAAGTCAGTTCATAAGAACGACACTGACGTATATTTTATAAACAATAAATTTAATTTACGTTTCCGATCCGTCGGAGTGCATTAACATTGCGTCCTCACGACCTTCCAAATTCTGAACAAACTAAGAAATTTCTTATTGCATCAGTAAAATTAGCTCCCGCTCTGGGATTACGCCAAAATAGCAAATATAAATCGACGAAGTCTGCACTTGATCGCCGCACCAGATTTCAGCCAATCTTGTTTCCTTGCCAACGCCTACGGGCTCGCGTTTGTTACGTTCCGAACTAATTTGATTCACAATTACCATAAATCGACAGGCGTTGAATAATACTTGTTCACCTGTGAATCTATTGTATCGATCGGTTACTATATCAGATATTATGTTATTATTTCAAAGTTCATTTAGTGATCATCGTGCTGAGCCTACTTCCATTTCTAATTGCTCTTTTTTTTAATGGAGAAGGTGGCAAATGAGAAGCGGTTCTTCTGATATTAACTGATTACCACCATATTATCTACAAACATAATCATAAAGTTCGGTGATCTAGTACTTAATCTTGATATTCCTAACCTTGAAAATGATACTTTCCAAAGCTTACCGCCATACATATTTGAAGAGCAAGATATGACTTTTTACGCCAATTTTTATGTACTTATTCAGACAAATCATATTTACAATATTTAATTACAACGATAATAAGACTGTTTGTTTTATTAAGATACGAAAAACGTAATGTTTTGACTATTTTAGGCGTAAATCCATATCGGGCAATTGGAAAACCAATCAAGGATCGGCCATGCTTGAAGCCATTGGAATGAACGATAGATATAAAATGTGGATAGATGAGGTGAGTACAATGTGTATATGTTTATTGGACATTATTGTTGTATAGAATTAGAATTAAGTTTTATTTACGAAGTAGAATTAAATTGTATTTGTTATGTAACAATGTGTTTACATACGTTGGGTAATACGAGTTTGAAATGTTTGAACAGGTACGGATGCATAAAAGAGTATGGAAGTACACATCAAGAATTGTTACTGTTACACATCATAAATATTTACTGTTGACGTTTGACATCGATCGACAGACGTAAAATCGACATTTGGGTTACGACAGAAGACCAAAATAGAATTCGTTTCCAGAAACTACGCCGACGACGTTCAATTTACGAGACGTATTCCAGTACAATTTTGCAGCACTTGCATCCCTACGGGTCGCCGATTGTTTGTTTCTTTTAAATATATATTTGTGTCAAATATAATGATATGTCCATAGGTTAGCGAAATCTTCGGCGGTTTGGAAGTGTGCGCTTTGGAGCTGGTGGTTGGAAAAGACGGTCGCGAGCATATAATAGAACTGAATGACTCTGCTACTTCCTTCATGGGCGACTCACAGGAGGAAGATCGGCGCAATTTGGCGGAGCTTGTTTTGCAGCGTATGCAGGTGAAACTCTTTTTTGTTCAAATGTAGGCCTGAGAGCGAGCCTTATTCCTAATGGTAAGCGATAAGTTCGCACAAGATTTAGCTTCAATTTTTTTTCGCTGCTTTCATTTCAATGCATTTAAATCTGTCTTGTCTCTGTTGTAGCTATCATCATCGAGAGATGTGAAATACTAATTTAAAAAAAAAACATTTACTTAAATTGAGACTGGGGTAATTAAGTTTCTGCGCGATAATTTCCTCCTTAAAGCTTTTGCTCTTTTTTAATATATAAAGTGGCGAGATAAGCGAATCTTGAAAATGCACGTTATGGTGAACACCTGCTCCACCTGCCAGGTACGAACGTGTACACGAGGAAATTGTCCTTCAAACTGGAACACAGTAGTGTTTCCACATTATTGTTTGGCGATAAAAAATGACTGGCCACGCAGTTGTACCACCGCAATCGAACTCATTCATTTTTTATAAGCGTTTACCTAAATTACAAAATGCTGCCTCATTCCAGTCAAACGACAATGCGAAAAAGAAAACGAGAACTAAAAGATATTTTTATACACAGATGAGTAAACAAAATGACTAAGAAGAGATTTCATCAAATAATTTGCTTTCCTCAGCCGTAAACCTTCATTTAAGTTATTCATGTGAAGTGGTGACCGTCATCTCGAATGACTCCGGTTGACTCACGGCTCGATAGGCACCGAGGGTGTATCTTGGCTAGGCGTGTGAATAAACGTGTGCATGACTGCATCGTATTCGTTTACACAGCTGAATCATCGTAACGTGTTTACACGTTACTATAAGCGAAATTGACTAGACTTGAAATGTTGATTTTTCACAAAGACCTAACCAACGACTGTTCTGATATTTCTTTGATATATCATAAAATAAATACAAAAATTTACCATAGAATTATTCTTTTGTTGGTTTGTCAAACTTTTTTGCACGAACAAAATGGAACAAACAGATGGTTATAACTTTTCAAATAGAAATACATTGGTGCCGGGAAGTGCTTTTATTTTATTTTTAAATTTCTTATTGTATTATATAAACTTCTCCGTCATATAGGTTGGTTCGTCGAATTGGTCCAAAAATATCCTTTAATGTCTATCAAGAAAAGACGGAAAGAAAAAGCATTCATTAGACCTAGTGATGTGACAAATATCCATATCTATACCCACAACTGTCGAAGTTTCATATCATTTTATACATTTGCATTCGCATTCGCAAAATTCAAATCCAATATTCACGTGGAAGCGGATGTACGTCAAAATGAATACCGTGCCATGACCAAGCGCTGATTGAGTAATGCGCGATATTTCAAAAATTAAGAACACAGAGAACGATGCTCTTGTAATTCTGAGGAGCATGAAATGAATGAAAATAAGAATATTTTCCTCGGAAAAAGATACGAAACTGCCAGGCACTGTCAGGAAGCCATGCTTATAATTTTGCTAAGATGTAGGATTGGAATACGAGATATAAGAAACGGAGATATAATAGTAATCTCAGTAATATTTCTAAATAAAAACAGTGCCAACATAAAAAAATGACTTATATATTAAAAGTATGCTTTGAAAAATTATAAAAAAATATATTGTACTTTGTGTCACATGTTTGTTGTTACATCCAGCAAGTGAATTGTTTAAGCTATTTTGGGCAGTGCAGGTTATGTTTAAGAAGAGCATGAATGAGTTAGTGGTTTACTTGTTCACTATTGCCGCGCCACTGCCCCACACGCAATATATAATTGTTTGAACCACAAAAAGCTGTCATGAGTCTGGGTGTGCTTTGTGTTTGTTTAAGGAAACCTTTGCAACCCATTGGTATTATTATTTAGGGCAGAAAGCGTTTTTTGCGAAATAATTTTTTTGCTAACCAACCTTAACAAAAGTGACTTGAACCAGAAAAGGTAATGTTACTTTTAATGCGCCGATTTTTGTATTTATTTTTTTATTTCATTTAGAACACTTCTACTGCAAAAATCAAAAACCGCTTACTCCCAGCATAAATTGTCGGGTTTCTTACGTATATTATTATATATCATTCAATGAAAGTACTTACATAAATAACCCTCCTTTTGACTTTGTAAGCCCGTAAGGCATTATTTCCCTTTTTATTAAAAACAATGGTGCGTCGAATGATAGAGAGTCAGGAGACAGCATAAAAGGCGAAATTTTACACCGAACAACGTGTATTACGCGAAAGATTTCGGATAAAGGACAAAAGAAATATTCGAGTTTCATGTGAGGACCGACTTTTGACACAGGCAGGCATTGAATAGGGATTAAATACAACATATTTTACCAAAAATGCGTATAAGATATTGCATAAGACGTTTTATATGAATAAATTAAGTAATTATTTTCAAATAATGTAGTTACAGTTACCCTTTTGATGACCCGTTCAGTGAAAAAAACACACACAGGAGAGTTTATACAGATTAAAATATCCTCCTTTGCATTTTACCAAGTTTGGTAAAACAGTTCGTTTTACCAAACTTGGCATGCGAACAGTTAATTTATTAATAGTCTCTTGCAAGATATTCCTCTAATGCTTCTCGCTTAGCTTTTTTCTGAGGGACATTGTTTGTGAACGTTTCGGTCGAGCTCTTCCCACAAAAGCTCTATAGGGTTAAGATCGGAGCTTTGGGGTGGCCATGTCATGTTTTCCAACACTTTTTTCTCGTCTATATGGCCATGGAACTTTTACCCATGTCCTAGCCCACGAGACTGGCAGAATGGGCGTATGCCGGGTTGGGGTTAAAAAAAAAAAGGGGGGGG
>DWHO01002752.1:0-12875 GCA_018247575.1 Eurytides lysithous rurik
TTTCTGTGAGGTCGTGGTACTAATCCGGTTCGAGCCGGCCCATTCAGCAGCGGGAACAGCTGCGTGGCTCTACCACCAAAAATAATTTATTGTTAAATTTGAGCGGTGCGGGAATTATGTGCTAATTAAGATTTAGATAAAGTTTACTCCTTAGTAGGGCAAGCCGGGCTTTTGGATTTGTATGATAGTACCGCCACTGAGCCTATATGTTATGTTACTTTAATCGTAAATCTCGTTGTTGAGATATTTGGATGGGAATATAAAAGTTCGTGAATATCTTAGCACTGTGTGGCTCTTGTGTACCTGTTCCGAGGTTGTGTCAATTGTCTGTCCTAACTTGATTAATAAAGTTAACGTCAATCTGAAAGCTGCGGCTTTATTGCTTCGGCACGAATGAGTTAACAGTGTCTAAGGTGTCACGAAGAGTGGCGCTAACTCCTTGAGATCAGAGTAGAGACCGGGTTCTGTGCCAAACAAGAAGCAACCTTTTTAGCAATGGCAATAAAACATTTTTTAGAAACGGTAATTTCTTGCGACCGACGGTAACCACGCCTGTCGATAACAACACATTGCCTCAAAGAAACAGCTCGGTTATGCGCTCCGCTTATCACCTAGAGGTTTAAAATGTTATAGCTTTATGCCCCCTAATTAAACTGGTGACATTGCCTAGATTTATCCTGAGATTTCATCTTTAACTTTTTTAAAGACAAATTGACGAAACAAGTCGTACGCCTGATGGTAAGCGAGGCGCCTGTCCACCACTCACGTGCTCTCACCTAGAAATTCAAGATGTTATATCTGAATGGCCAGTAATTACGCTATCAGCATTACACTTTAAACCGGAACAAAGAAGTGATTACACAATTATTCTACCACCAGGCAGGAATAATGCTACCACATCTGTACCAAATCTGCAAATAATACTACCACAAAGTCCTGTGGTATTCAAGGCTGCTCTAAGTAGATCAGCGACATTTTAGAGACCATAACGATTAACATAAATGAATAACATTGAATTACAGATCCATACGCTCATAGGTTGATTGCCATCACTGCACTAACTGCTAGGATAGGCCTCCGATTATCTAACTCAATTAATTAATTTTCCGCCCCGTTGTTTCCACAACTAGCACCTTATTATCATTAGAAGTAGCCATGCAGCTGCATAATAGTCAATTTCGAAAAATTACTGAAAACTTTTTTTGCTCACTGTTACAATTTTTTCGGTCATGATGCTACTTATGCCCTTATACAAGAATCATCAACACAGTATTTTGTTGCTCAATCGTCGAGTAAAATATAAGATGATAACGGAAATGACGGAGTTCCTTAAATAATTTTCACTTTGACTTTGAATATAGATGGTTCTGGAAATACATTACCTATAAATAGACCACGCGTGCAGGTCTTCAGAGTGCATGCTGCGAGGGTCGTGTACTAGCGGGTTCGAAGGCACGGAGTACCGCCGCTCCCCTCCCAGCCCTAACGCTGACTGAGACAT
Source organism: Eurytides lysithous rurik (assembly GCA_018247575.1). NCBI lineage: Eukaryota > Metazoa > Arthropoda > Insecta > Lepidoptera > Papilionidae > Eurytides > Eurytides lysithous. The sequence goes on from DWHO01002752.1 coordinate 1,502, forward strand.
CTCACGCCTCAAACTCCACCTGAATTGAACATTACCTAAATACAACACCCGAACAGTTTCCCAGGATCAATTAAGGTATTGTATTGATACTAGTGTTTAAATCACAAAATGAACTCTTTTAAAAGAAGCTTTTTTCGGATACGTAGTTGTCTTGATGTTTCACCTTGACCACTTGGTTCTAAGCACGGTAGGTGTCCGTAAGAAATCTTAAATTGGAAGTCTTATTGGTTCGTATAACTCGGATCGGAACCGGAATTTTATATCCAACTTCCCAATCTAAAAAATATCGGAATGCTAGAATACGAGTATTCCAGAAAAATCTAGAAAGCTCCTGTTGCCAAATTTAAAAAAAACTGTAAAAGGACGTTTGTGTAAATGAAAATACAGTAAATGATTTCATCGAAGATAGCACACCGTGAAAATTATATGATCGCCTACGGGCCATTTTCAGATGCAAATTATAAAAATTGTCAGGCTATTTTTTTTAAATAAAAGAGAGTTAAAGTCCGCTGAGTTTCTTAGGACTGAGGCTTTTTCCGAACAGGTAGTAAAATAATCGTCAAAAAGTGATTGCAACCAATCCAATTTTGAATAAAGCATTTTGACTTTGACGAGAAATCCTTAAATCCAATTGGTTAATGTAAAAGAGATAAATTCACGAGAACAGTTGGTAATTAATCCTTATGTAACAACACAGAAGAACTCGCTCGTCACCCAGAGATTTAAACCTTAAAGGTCCGGAAGTATTACCAGTTTTTTTTTTCCACTAATGATAGTAGTAAAAATACTAAAAAGTTTACTGCCGTCATTTACTCTGCATTAGATCCAGTAAGTAAAACTGCCATGCCGCTTATATGGCGGCATTGGTCCGTTAAGGGTTAAAATCATAAGTATCTTTATGCTCAGAAATCACGCTGGCATCATTGCCCTTCAAACCGGAACGCAGTACTGCTTAAACATTACTTTGCTTGATCGTTTAATAACTGGCAAAACTGTGGCACCACCCCAGGTGGCTCCTGCAAGAGTTGTACCACTTAGGATAATAGAAACATTTACATTATGTATAATATATTGTTCTGATATGAATTGGTGACCTAATACATGGATTGATAAACTTTAAAAAGTTTATGTCTGAAAAGAGGCAACAGTGGTGATCAACTCTTTTCACACAAAACATAAATAAAATATTAATTTATGCTGTTGTTTCTGCTACTTTGGGCGGTACTGTGCCCAATATTCGTCGCACCAACATTTGTTACCATAGTAACAAATGTCGTCATTTGAGCATCGTAATATTTGTCACAAATGTATTTAGGTAAAAGAAGAGAGAATTTAGGTGTTAATTTGCATAACACTGACCTGCGTCATCCCAAAATCAGCTCTCTGTGCTCTGTTTACTCCCATCAACTCTTTGTCATGCAAAACTCGTATCCCGTGTCATATCTGTAACAATAAACAACGGATGTTAATATGATGATCTCGATTAAAACAAAAACCTACTTAATATTGTCCTATGAATTACTTAGTTAATTCGACAACTGACTAATGTATCAGCAAGTGGTCACAGGAAGGACAATTCTTTAAAGTTTGTTAGCGTAATTAGAGCTCCAATACGCACAGTTTTGGAAGGTTGGTTGACTATAGTAAATTCAAAAAGAAATCCCGGCTGAGCTATCTTGGCTAATATAGCATATATAATAAGTCTGTAAGAAATAAAAGAGTAATAAAAAACATGACTCGCCCAATGGTAAGTTGGCTCTAAACAGAACTTCTCGCTCAAACGCATGTCCGCATCCTATAGATTTTATAGCACATAGATTTTATATTAGATTCCAAATTGGTCGGCTTCAGTCTCTAGTTTCCACGTTGAAATATATATCCAGCTGATTTCTTTTTTTTACCAGTAAATCATTTACACCACTAAATCCACAATCAGCTTAAATTGAATATGGAAACGGTAGCAATAGCTTTCGTTCACATTTGGTTAAATTTGGGTATTTGATTTTTGTTTCCTCACAAAACCACGTTTATAGTAAATAAAGTTTTAATTGACTCATCATTTTGCAATTCTGCGAGTTCTTTTTGATACTGCATACTTGATATATCAGACAAATCCACTAACATTAGCTGCATCATCCATGTAGGAAAATCAATTTGTTTTTAATCAATCCATTTTCGAATTGCCCCCCTAAACAATCACATTGCCCTCCTGTGGGGCGTGGGCCCCACGTTGGGAAACACTGGTCTAAATGTACAATATACCGGATGGACGTGATTTTTAACGAATTGCGTTAAACAATGTTTACAACTAAGAAAATAAATAAATAAACTAATAAACTTATAGTAATTGCTTATAAACTAGTTATTACTTCAAATTATTGTCACAACGTCCCAACGTCAACTTTTCGATTAAAAACAATTAGCTTCAGCCCGCCGTAAAGTGTAAACACAGGAAATGCACTTAAATTCAAACAGCTGTTTTATTATATTGCCTACTAGAATGGTCGATGAATAATCTAGATGAATGAATAACAGATTGTATAACGACAAAGTACTAGAAAATCAAGGTAATAAAACAAAGAACATACCAATACAATTAAGATACAGCGCAGCTGTTGCTAAAAGTTTATTCCAAGAGCATTTATTAGCTATGACATCAGATGTGACAGGAAATACCAGTTTGAACCGCATACGAATACAAAATTTTAATGTGTTATATAGATTTTGAATTTTGATGACCGTTTGGCGCAGATGCTAAGCTATCGGCTTCGGCGTCGCAGGTCGTGGGTTCGATTCCCACCCGGGGCTAATATGTATTTGTACGAAGTACAAATATTTGTTTCGGATCTGGGCATTTGTCCGCGTGAAATTTATGTATGTAAAATGCCCTCATACACAAGATATTTCTATCTTACAATGAGGAGAGCGTTTTTTTTTTTCAAAAAGAAAAGAAAGGAAAAAAGATTTTGTGGTATGGGAGGACTTCTTTTATGCAAGAAGATTGTTTCGTCAGTTAGTCTAGCAAAGTGCTGCAGCCATACCAGCAATTTTGACAGAGCGACCTAGGGCAATGACACAATTTTTTCAAGGTCCTTGCCTGTCCTTGAAGTAACATAGATATAATCATTGTGCTGTTTTGGGCAAGTCTGCTGATTACAAGTAGGTAGCCGACTTGCTTGTCTTGGCGCTTATCCCAAGAGAAAATGTAAAGTTGAACACTTCAATCTTAACGAGATTCACGATGGCCAACCTTTATCCTTGTGAATTTGGATGGACTTAACAAGTTTTTAAATTAAAAACTCAGTAGTACTTAACTTTTTCAACGCTTGATAAAAATTGTGATGTAGACTTAGGTGGAAAAGGGCCTGGCTCAATAAAAACTTTTGCTCTTGTTTAGAAGACACTAACGTTCTACTTGAATTGAAATTTAACGCTGTTAAATTGTTTTGTTGTATCTAACCATCCGATGGCAGTGAGGCAGGCAGTGCGAAAGAGAATGAGAGTTGTGTTGTGAACAACAAACATCTATTTTGGGTCGATTTGTCGTGAGACTAACAGTAGCACTCCATGTGTTAAAGATGTCCATGGACGGGGGTAATAGTTTAAAATCTGGTGAATTACTTACTTCACTTTCTAATGAGTTCCTTTGCGCTAAAAAAATCCCTTCATACGAGCACTGCTTATGTTTATGCCGATTCTCTTGTCACACAAACAACTTTTGAGATGAGAACACTGTATTTCTTTGCTACATAAACGATTATTTAAATACGAAAAACTCCAGTTTCGTTTTGTGTAGTTAAATTCAAAATTTCAATTGGTAGTATTTGATTAGGTTATATGACAGGTTATATTTGCTGCTCTATCTCATTAGGCTATGAGGAAATAAGTAAGTTGAATTTATAAGAAAAAAAAATTTTTGTTTACTTGTTTGTTGTCCAAATCTTTTTAGATGTTAGGAACCTACTTAATTTTTTTATTAATGCCAGATGTTAAGTCTGTTGTTCAGTATCGGTCTTAATGAGATTAATTTGTGACAGTAATTCAACTTACCATCTAGAAAAAACAAAACTATAAGTTAGCAATTATTTAAACGTTCTTGCTGATTGTTAAAAACAGCTATTGATCGAGAATCACTCGATACGGAAACAATATCGATGGAACGAATGCAGTCAGTTATGTAATGCGATACCGCTGCACTTTCACAAATTACTGCTTGTTATTAGGACAAATTGTAAAATGGTGATATTTAATAAGTAAAACTGTAGCGATGGCTCAGGGGAGGCATAGGTTTCCTACATAGCGTGCTTACGGGTCGTGCTAACAGAACACACCGGTGTGATCCCGAAGATTCCGGAATCCTTCAGAGTCACTGAAGGGAATTTAGTTGTTAAAACCTACATAACCCTTTTCTTCATCTAGAAAGCAAGGCGTATTGTGAAGATTATATCCGTAACTAAATAAAAAAGGAAGCGAAATGCTTTCCTACAGTATACCACAGTGTTTTAAATCACACGCGGTCAAAATTACTTAGTTCTGCGCTGAGTTCTTTAGTCAGTGATGATAATGTATATCTTAACTGCCTCCGTGGCCTAGTGGTATAGGCCCTCGCTTTACAAAAACGGAGGACGTGGGTTCGAATCCCGTGGAGGGCAACGACTTTGTGTTGTGTTGTTGTTTTTAAGTTAGATTAGGGCATTACGGGCTGAGCACTCGATTGCCTGAAAAGTAAGATGATCCATGCGTCGGATGGGCATGTAAAAAGTCGGTCCCGACTTCTTATCGACGCCATTTAGTGGTGGCTTGGAGAAGTCGTTTTTAAGAGGTCGGTTTCATTTCACCGTCTCTGCGCCTTATCTGTCTCCGGTCGTGTCGGATATCCATCCCATCGGGCTATGAGATTAAAAGGCAGAGTTTAGAAAATTATTTTCTGTGATTCTGTGAAAAGCAACGAGTTTGTAAACACGTAACTTAATTTTTAATTATATTCTTAATTTAATTAAGAATATAGTTAACGTCAAAATTTTCTAAAAGTCTATTAAAAGTAAACTAAGAAAGATTTATATGTTACTTAAAGTTAATTTTACAGATATGGACAAGTAATAGATATTCGAAATACATTTGTATAATAAATTGGGGAAAATTTTTATGCTTGTCCATCACGCAGTTACGGGTTGGCACGGCTGTTGACACATGTAAGGTTTTTTAGATATATTAAAGGATATTATTTTTGTCTTCAACAAGTTTTGAAAAAACCAATTATGATAAGAAATAGAAATCTTCGCGAGCTAAGTTGAATCTAACTCATAAAAACAAGATACGCGCCCGTCTCTCCGTCTTATCTTGTTATTTAACAAACTATCTTTATTGATGATTAACATATTTTCTATTAAAGCTGACCTTTAAATAAATATTACCATACAATGTTCTTGGTCATGACTTTGATCTTGTTATCGCTTAATTCTGGTCTCGAGGATAAATTAATCAAATCATTTGCTTAGACTAAGATTATTTTAACTACCAGTCGGCATTGCGTGTCGGAATCACTGCAATTGAATATCGGTACTTTTTTTTCATTCACGCACTAACCACGTCACGGATCGGAGAGTTTGGAATGCAATGCGTTTAAAGATGATGGATTCATAATCGATGATAATTTAAATATCTATCATAACTCGAGCAAGCACAACAGTTTCTGCCGATAAACAAATGGACACAGAACGGCTTAAAATGACAAGAAATCTCTTGCAAAAAATCCCAGCAGTGTAAAGTTACCTTTATGGCGTCAATACGAGAATTCTTCTGACGGCTCATAAAGAAATTATCTATTTATTTAAACGATAACCCTGTTTTAAGATAGTAATATCTTGTGTTATACGAGCGTTTTATATACATCAATATAACATGGGCAAACGCAAACAATTGTCTGTAGTATAAAAATAACGCAAACGGTGAGAATCGTCATCAGAATATAAGCTGATTCTTAAAACAAAAGCAAAAACAACTAACCCTAAACTAGTAAGCTACTCATTTTACTCAAGTTAGATCAAAGCCAAACCAATTAATTAGCTTTGTCTGCGGATATATATATATTTATCCGAAAGACGGAAAACTTTTGTAACTCTAATAAATTTGAAATCCACCACCCTAATGACACAAATCCGACACTGAAGCCTAGCATTGTGTTCATTGTATTAGACTGAGAAAGTTCCATCCTAAGGTGTAAACATCCCTCCTCACAAACACACCTACATCACCACACAATAAAAGCAACGTTATGAAAAATGACATTAATTTCTAGGCATATATCATAAAGATATCTATATAAAGTTTATTGTACAACGTTACGGAAAAAACTTTTCACAACTCTGTGAAGTAGGAACATAAAATATCTATTGTTTTCATATCAATGTTAACTACCGATTTCTTTGCATTCCCCCTAGGATTCAAAGGCGTGAGATTATATTACGCTTACGAATTTTGATTTATGAATTGTAAAGCCTTGAGTTGTTTCGTTGCTTAATAGTTTGGGCATTTTATAATTACTAGTTATTACGTAGTTTATTATAACCCACGGTTCTTTATTGCGAAACCCTCGTACGTTATCCATAAACCGATAATGACTCCTTCGTGGGCGACCAGCTTCTTTGTATGCTAATTTCCACTAATCGAATATTACACGCACGAAGCACTTTGTGCTCTTTCCGACGACAGTGTAGATCCTATCTCGTGACGGAACGTGTGGTGAACATTTGTGGTTGCTTATTAAAATAATTTCACAATGATGATCACAGACCTTTAGTAATGTTATAGATGAGTTTTTTATCCCGTCCCTTATTAAGTCTTGATATTTTGCATAATGATAGGTTTTGAACATTGACGTAGTGTGCCTGTGTGAAAAGTCTAAAGTAAATGTAAAAATTTGTATTTAATAGTTGTTTTTAATTATTGTCTGTAAACCGCTATGATATTTTAAAGTTTTACAAAGGTCAAATCGGTCACACTATGAAACGTGCAAGCGCAAATCATAAGTAGATGTGTACGTACTCTAAAAACATGTTGTTAGAATATACAGATGTTATCGCCTATTAATTTGATTTTAAATTTCTAGACGCGTGTCATCGTAGAAAGTGTTCGACACTTTACATTGATGATTTACATCCTAACCCGGGCTACTCTCGAAACTATTGATTATTTATTAGCATTTAATTCATGCATAATTCTTTAAGTAAAAAGATTTCTGACAGTTACTTACTTTTCTTTATTTAAAAATGCATAAAATTACTAGAGGATTCAATTTTTTTTAGGACACATAGTAACTGAATTATCCAATCTATGTTAATAAATAAAATTTCTTTGAAATATATCATTAAAATTAAAACCACATATGTACTTCCATCGCGTCAGGATTTGTATATTGGCCTTCATAGGTTTTCAATTATAAAACCAAGTATATTCGTGCACTAAATTAGTTATCTCAAACCGGCCATCAAGTAAGCGATTATAAAACCCCGGGGCTAATTCCTAAAGTATTAGTGAATCTGATTTGCACCATATAATTATACATATGTATACTAACTCTTTTCGCTCCAAGTGGCTCCTCGTTCCTCAGAGGCACCGCCGATGTGCGAAATAAAATAAAATTATATCACTTTTGAAATTAATTAAATTATTTTAAATGGCTATAATATTACTATCTTCATATCATTGCAGCATTTAAACTCCGAGACTTAAAAACTGACAAGTCGAAATATGACGAGATTAAGTTGAAGTTGTCAGTCAATATCCACACTTAAAGTTGGAGTTATAAGGGCCAAGTCTAGTATAAATGAGAATGCGGACCATGGACAACCACATGAGTGATTAAAGGCGCGATGCCAACTATAATAAAAGTGTGCTTGGTTATGTCAATTATTAGACAAAATGAGAAAGTGCATTATTTTAGGAAATCAGGTGACGTGACGTGTCTGATGTTTAGGTAAACGTTTACCCCTTATGACACAGTGCCCCTCATTATCTTTAACTACACCAGTCCAAGACTGCGCTGTGCTCGACACTTAGTAGTGTAAATTGGTGTACCTTTATGCTCGATCGACTGGAAACACTGCTCCTTATATACAGAGCAGTGCAAGCAATGTGCAACATTATTGACAGACCACGAACACTGTTAAATGTTCGAAAAGTCGGGACGAATTTAAAATTAGAACGCGATAAATCCATAAATTAATTTAATTCATTGTTGTTTCTTATAAGCAAGTTTTCGTCGTAATATTCAAGTATCTTCCAAGTCTTGAACGATTTTTATCAAGGCAGTACGTTAACATTTACAACTTCATCGCGACTTTCCATCATACCGGTGTTGTCAAGCACCGGTCCAATCTTGATAGAAATATATAATACCTGGTTTCAAGTAAAGAAATCTTAGTTGTGTATTTGAAGCATGTTTACCATGTAACCACAGATGCTGATTAAATCTTTAAAAACGTCAAAATTTAAGAAGAAGCAAAGGATGAGAAAATCCATACCGACAAAAGTCTCATTTCTTAAAGTGATGGTATAACTACCGAAATGATTCAGACTATATTGAATTATGAGTCAATTTGAAATCGTATTCAAGTTGACTACTTAAAAACCCTAGTTATTTTTAAAGTGTATATAATACTTTTTTTCTCTTTAGTAATAACATCATCTAATAACATAAAATAGCCCAGTACGTGTTATAAAATAATAGACACAATTTCTTTAAACGAATCAAACTACGAACACAATCAGCTGATTAGTTTTCTTGAAGACAACACGTTACGAACTATAGTTTTTTTACTTTCTCGTTGAAATCCGGGCACTGTGCGAGTAGCGCAATGATTTTATTATGCGTACAGCATAATACAATTTATTTAATACGTGACTTGTTTCCTATCAAACGGAACGTTCAAGCTCGAACAAAATTGTTAGTATCAGAGCTGCGTACATATATTTATAACTCCGTTAAAGAATTTAGGTAGTTTTAAACCACAAATCTTCAAGTACACAGTAGGAAGCCCGGCAACCTCTACAAGCGGGCAGGGATCGTTGCAATAAAAAATACGAGAAAAGATAATATAAACAGACAAACATATAAAATTCAAATTTCGCATATACACATCATTGTGCATTAAATAAACATATTGGAATGTTTTATTTTAAAAATTATCAGAGTGAAATCGTTTAGGCCTTTTAAAAATGAGTAGACGTAAATTATGATGATTATATGTATGGTTATCTACCAACATGGGATCATAAAACTGAACACATAGAATTATTATTATATTCGTAATGATAATAGAGATTTCTCCATTTAATATTTGGGACTATTTACAAACATATTTTAAGATGCTATTTCTGTAATAATACCTGATAATCTAACTACCAACTATAATAAAGGCACATAGCCTAAAAGGCAGTGATAAAACATTAAAGGATACTACGACTTTTTGATTGCGGATTCCAAACCATGGGGCGGAAAACTGTTTTTCAAAATTTCAATGTGCAAATATCACTGGCACTAATTTTCCCTAAATAATAAATCCAATCCCAATAATTTCTATATGTAAGGGGTTCTAAACACTAATATTTAAGTGATTAAATAACACTTTGCGTAATGTCCTTGTTCTTTACATTTTACTCATAACAAATTCGACGAAATGAAAATTACGCCTATTTAAACGTTTATAAAGTAAGATACAAGATCCAGAATTTCCTTTTGTTACGTGTAATGTACCTTAACATATTCTTTGCTTTATTTGATATATTTATAGGCGATTTATTTCGTGTTTTATTGTAAAATGTGTCGAGTAACAAATAAAGAAGAAACCAACATGATATACCACAGACAAGTTTCAAATGGGACAGGACAATGTTTGTACCCTGCGATCTCCAGGCATCGGGAAATAAATGGAGGCGTTCAGGTTTAAGCGCTGGTTGGGTCTATTTTTATCCCGGGGTATGCCGGCGTCGGGAGGTCGTCAACCTCATCTGCCAGGACGCTGAGGGACTCGGGCCTTACCTATCTAGGTATATAGGATAGGATAGGGCTAAACTAAAAGTTTTCTGGTTGTTAATATTTCGCAACGCGGTTTATTTTACAACCATACGACGTCGATTTTGCAAACCGTAATGTTTCATATATGTAAGTTGTCGCCACATTAATGTAACATGAGCAGTAGGAATTTTAGAGACGAAAAAGTTAAAATATTGCTATAAAATTTTGGCCTAATTTAACTATTTTAAATTTAATAAACTTAGATAATTTTATTTTTCATAGATAGAATTCATAGATTAAGACATATATTATAGTAATTTTTTGCGTTATCTTTTTTAAGCGCTGAACACTTGATTAATAAGCATTTGAAGTTCGTAATAACTCATTTACTTGTTGATCTCGTCTTATTCGTTCGAGTATGTGAACTATCATTAACGACTCTTTTGCAAAAATTTTAAAAACAAGAGATTTAGTTGCACAGGGGAGTACAAAAGCCGATGGGACTGAACGTATTTATACTTTTGCATTCAAACTAAATCAATTCAAGATATATTTTCAAAAAGCTTATCACAACCACTTTCGGTTTTCCATTTTAAATTTTACAATCAGTTTATTCAGTCTATGTTGTCTGTCCGCATCAAATCTACCACGGCCTGGGAATGTAGTTTAGTTGAGTGAAACCGCCGAGAAACTCAACAGATGTTCTTTTAAAATGATACTATCATTTCAGATATCATCATTTATCCAGTTATGTGGGTTTCTAAACGATGGTAACGCAACTACAACTCAACATATGCGTGCCCATGATCCACATGCCTGTCAGGCGAATGGCTTCCTGACTCCCCTTCTTCATTAACAAATGCGATATACACGCGTACTCGTATTTACCTTCATCAAACTCCGACGCAATGCCATGACTTCCGCAACGCGAAAACCATTCATCGAAACGTAATCACTAAATTCCCACATTCAATCCTCGAGGCCGAAACGACCTCTCAATTTCCTCCGATCGGGTCGAGTCTATGTTTATATAGTCATTATGCCACAAACAACGTCCACTTGCGACAATGATCTTACCGTAAACCCGCCATTTTCGTAACTACTAATAATAGACGACAATAAAAAATGCGAAATTGATGACAGCGTGACCCTACTTACTTTTAGGTACGCTATTAAAATCAAAGTATGATCTAATGTGACATTAAAGATGTATGATGATGCATTGATCACTGTGATGAAATTTTACCATCCAATTATATTAAAAAGTAAGCTATTGCTAAAGCCTCTCTCCTCCTCCCTCCCCATCACTCAACTTCCTTCCTTCTTTCAAAAATTCCACCCCCCTTCCTTAAAGGTTGG
>DWHO01002753.1:0-12873 GCA_018247575.1 Eurytides lysithous rurik
TATGTATGGTATACTATACAAAATGAAGATAAGGGTTAAACAACAAAACAAAATTCCGTAAACCGAAACGTGTTGTCAGTAATTGTTTGTTTCTGTTTTGAACTTTCTACTTAATAATTTTTAAAGCGTTTTGTTGAAGATACTTGAAAATAAAAACTGAAAAGTTAGAGATAATACAATTTTGGAAATAGACAATGGGCGCCTAGAGGCTTTTTAGCTTCTGTCAGAATGTGACGTCCTAGAAAATTCGAAATGACAGACGTAGAAAATTAAAATATTAAGTTTTATTTTTTACGTTGTAACACCATCAAATATTTCGTAACAAATGAAGTAAAAGCAAATTTTTTATCTATATACATAGTGGAAATAATAGATAATTTTTACGGTGGTAGAGCGACGCAGCTGTTCACGCTGCTAAATGGGCCGGCTCGAAACGGATACGTACTGCGTACATTACATTACTACGTTCTGCGAGGTCGTGACCTCACAGAAAATCGGCGTAGTGGAGTGTTTTGCTTCCGTGTTTCATCCGGTGAGTGAGGTGGCCGATAGCCCATCCCCATCCCTCTCTCACTCCTCCATTTAGTGGAAAGCAAGCCTTCCACTCCTTCTCTCCTCCACCCCCCACTCCCTTGAAGGCTGGCAACACATTTGCAATTTCTGTATTGCTACAAATGTTCATGGGCGGCGGCATAATCACCACCAGGTGAACCGCTTACTCGTTTGTCAGCCTAATCCGTAAAAAAAAAGACGAAACACTTTACGACAGTATTTACAGCACATGTTTAATTGATTCAAAAAGTCAGGATTTCTTTTTTATCTGGACCAAATCATATGTATATAAAAAGTTTTTGATTCAACAGAAAAAGCTATAATATTGTCGGAAGTGAAAAAAAAAGTCATTCAGGTACAAACAAAGACAAAAAAATTCTCAGATTAATATGCCAAGTAACAAACGGCATTACCGCGCTTGTGAGTGATCTACATCAGGAATATATAAAACATTTTTGTTGCCATTTTGATTTCAACATAATCAGTCAAAACGCGCTTAATGCAATGAAATCACCAATCAGAAAGATGAAAAAAGATTGACGTCCAAACAAAGAGTTTGAATCGCATCAAGTTTCATACACCTAACACGTCTGTTTAGATAAAAAATTACTAAACCGAATAGCCTTAATGCGATTTTATATAACCGATTTACATCACTATTCTTGACTAAATTGAATGCTATATAATAAATTCTCCCTAGGGAAAATAAGATTTGTCTTTAATAACGCATTTCACAATTATAACTATTTTAAATACTATGATGTTGATTGTGAACATTACAATTAAATCTATATATAATATAAATAAACATAGATTTTTTTAAAAGTCTATTTTAATTGTGTGTATGTAATAATACTTCTGACTTATTGAATGAACTCATTGTTTAATCATAACATATTGTAGATAATTTGAAACTTTTGTTTCAATTATGTATTTATTTGAATGAATCTCTTCCATAATGTACAAAATGCTCTGTTTGATATTTGCTATATTTTTAATTTAAACTTAAAGTATATTATATAGATATTAAGCTATTTATATAATTATTTTATGAACAGGATACTAAAAAAATAATTCACTGAAAATAATATTTAGACAACAGATTCACAAAAAAAAATCAGATTCATTTTGAATGCTTCCAATACTGGATAGAAATCCCATATTTTATTACTAAATTAGGTTATTGGGTCAACGCTATTTGTAAAATATAACATGTATGAAACATTTACATTCAATAGGCATTTACCCCTCATAGTGGTGGGTCAACAATAAACTTGTGTACTAATTAAGCAGACCTATATTTAATAAAAACGATTTTTTCTCTTTCATTTAAAAAATCATAAAGAATCAAAAAAACATGGGGCCTACCATAAATATTGCATTGAATAAAAATGTAATTCAACAACATGACACTGGATTTTGCATCGTAAGGTAATATACAGCCAGACGATACATGTCTAGAATATAAAAATACCCTAAAAAGTTTAAAAGGACTATTCTATGTAATGTATAACATAACAATCTTCTCTGAAGATACAATGTAGTGTAAAGTAATGGACACTAAAAAAATAACACAATGTCACCAACAAACAGACCAAGTTATCACTGAAACTATTTATATGTAAATGCACAGTTGCCACAAGCAGCTTTATAGTCATTTTCGGCTGCGCTTTTTAGTTCTCTCTTCCTGTGGAGTGTCCTCCTCAACATTATAATGGGCATAGATGTGGGCATTCAATTTCTTCTCCCTGTTAAACTTTTCACCGCAGATGGAGCATGTGTACTTGTTGTCTGTGTCCTTCATGCTGTCCGTCTCTCTCTTCGCGAGGGTCGAGGTGGTTATTTGCGATTCCTGGATGATGTTATCCGTTGGTAGGACGTATGACGGCTGAAGCAACGGATCGACGTTGATGAAGGAGAAAAAACCGGGATCCTTTGGGGGCGTGGTGTCTTCTAAAATGACGGTGAACGGCTCTTGCGAGCTAGAACCGTTTTTCGGCGCCGGCCTCGCTCTCTTCGGGCGTTTCTTTGGAGGGTCTTCGTTGACTTGCTGGGGCTTCGTCGATATCAGCAGTTTACTCGGATTGCCGGTCTGCACCACCGTGTAAGACTGCTTTTTCATGGCGGGCGTAGTGAACGGCACTGGCTCCGTGCCCGTCGAATGGCTGAATGGACCGGAATGGTGGCGCACCGTCTGAAACAACCCGACGGGGTATGGCTGCTCAACAGTGGAGGATTCCGGCTCGGAGCTTTGCCCGCCCTGTGTCCCGCCTCTGGCGCCAGCATTGTTTCTCTTCGAAGTCCTGCTAGCGCCTTTACACCGGTTACCATCAGACGAATCCTCCAGATCTATAATCTCAGGCGTTTCGTCATTACTAGTGTCCCCCGAAACGGCGAGTTCTTTCGGGGTGCCAGCTCCGTCGACCGGTGACGTTTTGTCTTCGACTAAAGAGAAAGTGTTGTTCGGTCCAGGAATAAGTTTATACCTAGTGTTGAGATTAGGGGCGGACGGCAAATGGAAAACTGGTGTTTTTTCGCTGGCCGAACCCTGCACATTGTTTGAGGTAATATTACAATCGGTCGATGTTTGCTGATCTTCGCTTGTCGATTGAGAGGTCTCAACACGTCGGCCAATCTTACTGGCGGGGCCGATTTTCTTTTTCACATTTATTGTTGTTGTATTGGATTTGGCGCCGTCATTATTCAGCGGAGTTTTCTGTTCGACCGTCCTCGATTTGTCATCACTGCTCACTTTCGTGGTTATGTACTTAACAGTTGTGACCTTAGGCGGCTCAGGCGGCATGTACATGTTGCTTATATCGATTTTAGGCACACCGGTTTTCGCACACGCGTGTGACATGACCACTTCCTTCTTTAAAAAGTTTCTATTGCACAGTTTACATTGGAACAGAATACCGACGCCGTTCACTTTGATCATGCTCACGTGATCCATGATATTGAAGGACTTCGATGCAGTGTCCTTATTGATTGATTCAGACGATTCTTCTTTGTCGCTCGAATCACTTTGTTTCTCTGTGGAACAATTAACTGGTTTGTTTGTGTTGAGATCTCCGTCTTCCGTTGTTGGGTTTTTAGCGAAGCCTCGCTGTTTATTTGCGCTCCTAGTTTGCGGTGAGAGACATTCGTTTCGTAAAGATTGACATTCACCTTGAGCAGTTTCGATGTTACCTGACGACCTTGTCGACCTGACACAAGTGGGTTTACTATTCTCGTTTACTTTGCTAATTTTAATCTCTTTTAATGTTACATCATCATCCTCTTCGTCGGACTTCTGAGGCTTTTGGGATTCGGGCTTCGAGTCGACAAGCTTTGACAATCTATTCGAAACACGAGGCTTATCATTTTCTATGGAAGGCAATCTAGGGATGTCCTTTATGCCCTCCATAGCCTTCTTTATTAACGCATCGCAGATATCATCATTCGACATATTAGATCTGTTCAGTTTTTCCTCCCAGAGAGCTCTAGTTTTAGTTTTGACAGGTAGTGGTTCGCTTTTACCGAGCAACTTTCGCAAATTTTCTTGTGTACGTACACACTTCTGTACAAACTCGTACAGCTCCTCCACCTTTGCTGAACAGCGGAAACATATTTTGTGTGGCAAGTCATCATTCTCCGCAACCTAAAAAGCGAAAATATTAAACTAAGTTAGTTGGTGAATTAGTTCTTGAATATTGTTCCACTATTAAGATCTAGTCTATAAAGGCTACATAAATTTCCAATAATAACACTGACACATTTCATCTACCAGATGTTAAGTTTATTAAAAATAAAAATAAATTTAATATTTGGTAGATGTAATGTGTCAGTAAAATTTCCTACTACTGTAGTACTGTAGGCATTAGTCAAATTCAAATATTCCTATACATATATAAAAGACCTAAGTGAATTTGTGAACAAAAAAAATCTTTGTAACAAATACTGAAATAGGTTCGTCAAAAAAGAAATGTAAATACCCACATATTTTTGTTCTGATGGCATATTGTTTCTCTGAATTCACATAATTTTAAAGCTTTATTGATTAGTTTTAAGTTTTCGGCAAATTAATTATATTTGTGACCAAATACCATAGTACTGCTATTGTTTTAATTTTATATAATTTTTTTTAGGTGCCAGAAACAAATTGTAATAATACCCTCCTTTCATAATTATGCTGATAATTTTTGGAAGCTTTACTTTTGGAGGCCTCATCAGTAGACAATGTTAAGCTTAATATAATGAACATGGACTACTTAAATTTGATAAAATCTATGAAACCTTGTGGAAATAAAACATTTTGACTTTATAATAACATAGCTATCCCTATATCATATACATACTGGTGTTTTTTAACTTTTTATATTTTGATCTCTCTGTAGTTTAAGCTTTCTCTATAACCCTTCTAATTTGAAATTATAAAGACTTAACAGTACATCAATTGGTATTTTTTCTATCTAAGGAAATATATTGGTTGTGTTTCAATAAAAAATCATTCTATATTTATTATAACCCTTTGATATTTTTTGGTTAACTTTGGTAACAAGCCAGTTGCTTTCTCAATAATCACTAGTAATTTAATGATGTACATAAAAATGGTCATAAATACTAATCAAAATGGTTTTAAACATTCTCAGTTCTTAATCCTCCGACACAGTAAGTGTAGGTAAAATAATCAGTCCAAAAAATTAAAGCAATATTTAATTGATTTCGTATTCACTAACACCACTTACGAAACAAGAATCATAACGAAATATTAAGAATCATAAAGAAGAGAAGTAGCTAACAGAGCAAACATTTTCCTTGCAGAGTAGTGAATTGACTGATATGAAACATGAACCTTTCATGTTAATGAAACAGCTGTGCAGCCGCTTTTTTTATTTTACTGAGAACTATATAACTCAACGTACACAATTTCGGTTTACATAATGCTACTTTAATATAGTAACTGAAAAACTCGTCCACCTTAATGTGCAATATAAACTTTCGAGACCAAAAATAAAGTAATCTCACCCAAAAAGGCATTAACTCCTCTATTTTCTTAGCAGTGACTTTTTCTGAGTCAAAAATATTAAGAAACGGGCCGTCTTTGGTTTCGCACAATCTGCACACTTTCAAAAATATAGGTTGATTTACTGTACTTAATGCGGCTGCAATCACTTCGGTATTAATCACATTTGTAATAGAAGACTTAGCAACAGTTCTGGCCTTTGAGACCTTCGATTTACTTTTAGTATTCTTCTTTTTAGCCATTTTGTTTCAGTTGTTCTTCTAAAACAAAATCAATTTTGATGTCTTTTTATGAAAATAGTCTTGATAAGGATAAAATTTAATATATTTTCACATTAGTAATAAGGCATGGAAATCCAAGTTTAATGATACAACTGATTACTTTTAATTTGATATAAACATTAACCATAATATACAAATACAAAGTTTTGCAATCCACACATGAGAAACTACATTCATTCGTATCAACACGAACATGCAGAAATAGAGCTGCGCCTAACCGTAGCAACATTTTTTTAAATCGATTAAATTTCTAAATTTATTTACATATGAAGCGTCAAAAATACAAAATTGGTTTGTGTTTACATTTTTATAAATTAATATTTCCTGATCAGATATATTTTTGTCGAAGTCTCAAAATATTTAGTCTTTATAAACACGCTACCAAATTGCAGCTCAAAATATACATACAGATATTTTTTTTATTTTTGCTTATTCAAAATATAGCTCTGAAACTTTAGCAAAATGTGAAATAGGTATTGAAACTTTATTTAAATCTGACGATAAAAACACAAACTATAAATTAGTTAGATAACCATACCAGCCTTTTGGATATATGTACCTCCACTGAATGACAATCAATACATCACTTTAACCACGATCGCCCAGAAAATCGGCGTAAAGTAATGTTTTCTAACGAAGTAAGATTGCTATCCACCTCAACTCTTAACACTCTTTCGGTGGATTTCTTCATCATCATCAGAGAACTTCACTCAAACCCTTATGTCAACCATTTTTACCGAGACTCAGGTATCTTCTCCAACTCGGAGTACAAAATAGGGCATGGGCTGGTACGTGCCTCGGGGAGAATATCTCTTTTCGTCAACTCGGTTATTTTGAACCTGTCTATCATATAGCTACGTGCAAATAGCGCGGACCACTCTTACATCTATGCGTGCTATTAGAGGATTCATCGACCACCTCTAAAATGCTATAGCATCCGTTCTGCAGATTTCTTCCAAAATCGTCATTTATGTTGATTTTAATGACCTCTACAACGAAAAGTTTGGTTCTCGCACCATTGATCTTGCGAAGAAATTTAAAGAGATTTACAGAAATCAAAACAGGGCAAACTCCCCGGAAAATGATCTGACACAATTGATGACATCGTCTACGCGGATAGATCGTCAGACTATAGTATAATATAATTCTTTATGTTCGTTGTTATGCCTATCTAATGCCCTTTACGTTCTGAAGGTTTTCGCCGTGCGTAGCATTGCATATTTGCAGATCGGTATGGGATGTAGTCATTCTTTGCATCCAACAATTGGGGGCAAATTTGATTCTTAAAGTGTTGCTTCAATGGATGGAGCTCCTTCGTCGTCTGTGGGGCTTATCGGGACAATTTCAAAACTCTTGTATGGCCACTCTTCCAAACTGGCTTCCTGCCATTGTCAGCCGTCCAACCGATGTATTCGCGAGCAAATACAAGGCGAGCTTGTCGGTGAGCTGTGGTCAATTTGGGGCCTCTGGCAGGCTGTTTTGGAGTTAAGTTGGCATCTTTTAGCCGTCTTCTAACCGTTGACTGACAGCGACTCCTCTAAGCTCTTTCAGCAACACCGGTGAGATGACGATTTCAGAGACTTGTAGAGACGATAAAACGGTCGTCTCTCTCAGAAGTACGCCGCCACCGACTGTTATCTGGCCTCCTAGAGTAAGAATTTGTCTCTTGGCACCTTCTGTATACCTTGGATACAGCAGATTGGCTCAGATTTAGTCGACGAGCGACTTCTCGCTGGCTAAAGCCCTGTTATACCAAAAGGACAACCTGGGCGACTTCTTCTGGTCTTGTATCCATTGTGGCTCCGAATTGGTAATCGTATCTTGCGGGAATGTGTTCAGGTCAACTTCTGATAAGCGACTGATAAGGGTGCCTTGCTTAAGGGAGTTTATATAGGGGGTTGCATATCGCAACTCGTTAGTACTGCAAGGAGTAAATTTTACGCATTTACGTTCATACCACGATATTTTCAAAAGTGGTGATTGGATTAAAATAATGAATGTGTTAATTTAACAAACATTAATGTGGTAAACTGCACAAATTTTATTCGCGGCGTTCGTCGCATTTTTACCTTTTTTGTAATAAAACTTTATAATGTACCGAATTTCTTCGTCACATACGTTCATTTTGCTTGCTTGAAAAACAATTGAAAAATGGTGGGAACTAGATTTTTTTCATTTATTGCATCTTCAGAATGTCACATTTAATGGTATTAAAACCATCCAGTTACATTCAGTACAGCCAAAGAGGTTTTGTTTACTAATAGTACAATCAAAATACGAAAATACTTTTGCCCAGAACTATTATATAAACATGTATAATGTACGTGCGAGCATGTTGATTTTCATTACCTACTCGACTAGATTTCACAAGAAAAATTTCTTAGACTTTTATAACAATTCTGCTGAACAATATTTTAACCAGGCAATATTTCTAATGGCAATTCTTTCTTTCGGCATGTCAGCCATCTTGAATTTAGTATTGTGCCAGTCGGGGGGGCGGTGACATATTTTACCCGTCATCGTCCTACATATTTTTTGTGAATTTGTTAAAAAGGGAAAATTAAGTGATTTAGAGTGTAAATAATTAGTTTATGTCAGGACTAAACGTAAAGATGGCGGGGCAAACAATAAACGACAGGCTCTTGGCTGCTCGTCATAGCATCGCAGGGCAGGGATTGGCAAAATCAGTTTGTAAAGCCACTACCGAAGAAATGATTGCACCCAAAAAGAAACATTTAGACTGTAAGTATCGTAACAGTATGCACTGGAGATCCTTATCGACTTACAAGAGTGTTATTTTTCACTTTCACCATGGTCAGCGATATTTGCAAAATCATCGATGTGGTCGATAATTCATCTAAAGGTTTTGTAGTCGACATTGGCCGCTTGATTTCACAGCATATTACATCTTTTTAAACAATAAAACTTGTTTTAACGCATAATTTTATTATGAAACACTTTATACAACTGTGTGCCTCGATCCGTTTAATTTGATACGCAATTTTGTATTATGTCATGTGTATAGACTTTAGTCGCAAGTTAATTATGAATTACAATAGAAAATTCTTATTTAACTTGTTTTCATTTAACTCTCTTGTAATAAAAATCATATGCAACTGTATTATTTTCTACAAAGACTAACACATGATAGTTTACTTAAAAAACATAAGACGAAATAATTAAGCAATCTATGCTCTATAGAAATAACAAAAAATGCCATTTCAAAACATGAAATAATATAACTATATACTATACTACTATTGTATACTATATACTTAATTTTATTTAGTCATCATGTGAAAATACCCTCAATTTTCTCCAAAGTTATAACTTAGTATTCATATTTCAGTTTTAATTTAAATTATAGCACATGCAGTGCTTGGCAAATTGCACTATATCTAATTCTCTATCTATTTTCGCCTAGTAAGGATTTATCACTGTGCCCACATTTAAAATATACAGATGTCTAATAGTACTAAAGTGACACTTATTTAATGTTTTAAATCAATGAAATTTCTGCAGCCTCTCATTAGAATCTAATTAGGTTATCGAAATCTTGTGGATCAGTAATAAATAGTTTTTCATTTACCATTCTGGTTGTGTTTCGGAAACACAAATATATCAATTTACAAAAATAATATGAGACATTGATTAATTAATTGTAACTGATTTTACTTTCTTTTTATTTTTCATTATGCTAATTAAGGAATTTATAGAGGAAAAAATATAAGACTTAAAATTATCACAATGATATACATAAAAGTTGTACAAATATTAAGTACAGTGACTATATTTGACTGGCCCGTTGGTATAGTGGTTAGTTTTCCTGACTGCAAAGCCAAAGGTTGTGGATTCGATTCCCACCCAGGACAAAATATTTGTGCAATGAGCATAGGTATTTGTTCTGTCCGGGTGTAAATTATTTAAATAAGTATATATTTAAAATATACAAGTATGTATATCAGTTGTCTGGTTATCATAGTACAGTAGTACAGATGGCAATGTATGAGATGTCCCATGATATTATTATTATTATATTAGTTTCAAACTTGTGATGTTTAGAACTGATGAACTGAAGATGAGCAGAATCTTAAAATCAAATGTTTTTTTTTACACAATATTTTTTTTTTACCATTGTTATATATTTGTTCCAGGAATTGGTATCAAAAGATAAACAGTGATAATGATATAGATAACTTTAAAAATTTACACATATGCAATTAGTATGATAATAATTTTTAAACATTGTGTTATAAATGGTTTTAGTAGAAATTTACTACTTATTAACTTATCATTTATTTTATTTTTTTGTCCTGTAATACAAAGGCAGTTAGTTTATTCAATACAAGTATTTATTTAATAAAAATAAAATTACTTCAACAAGTTTCGATAGTGATCACGAACAGTCAGTCGTTTTTTTTGAAGTATAATTTCTTAATTTTATGTCTACCCCCAATAATTTGCTGAAAAAGACAGGGGGGAAATCAATAAATTTTTGTCAATGCAATCAACATTTATTATCTTAAATTTTTGTACCTACATACTTGTTTTTTGGACTGAAAAAAAAATTGCTTCAAGTGTAGGCATGCGTTACAATCATTAGTTTATATCGTTATTACTTTAATTGGTTAACTCCAAAGATAATTTACTTTATAAATACATTGTGTTTAGGTATTATAATTTTACAGTTTTATCGGTTTACTGATTTGTTAATTTGCAATACAGGAAAACAAGTAACAAAATTGTCATTAATTTAAAAAATCTTTGTTGTGATTTATATACATATATAAAGTCATTATATTCACCCAACTAAGAGGCCTTTGAAGAGCGGGTGTTAGGGCTCCAATCACGATGTGGATTGATGGACTTCACATATCTTTAGAGAGATATACTATATTCTTAAATATGCAGATTTAGAAGTATATTATATTGAGCATGACAGAAATCAGTCCGTAAAATCATTGAGTACAAATTAACACTTTCATGGTTAATTGATCTTAGGTTGCTCAAATTTTTTTTATGAATAATGTTCTCTCTAATATTAAAAAATGTTGTGTTGGTCTATTATCTATTAATAAACACAACTTAAAAATTAATTCTCTCTCTCTAATTGCCCCCACGAAAAGCCCCAGTGCCCACAAAGGGGTAGTAAGGCCCCCTTTGGGAACCTAGGATCTAGGTCAGCAATTCCCAATCTTGTGTTATGCATACCCATGGGGGTATCCGTCCCACATATTATCCGGGTATCCCATTTGGGAGTACGTGAAAAGCTCTTTCTTCTTTTTTTTTGGGGGTTTTACATCCAAAACTTTTTAAGAGGACAAACACCCAGATACAAATACCTGTAGTTCGTACAAATATTTGCCCCGGGCGGGAATCGAATCCACGACCTGCAACGCCGAAGCCAATAGCTTAGCATTTGCGCCAAATGGTTATCAAAATAATATTGGTAAAGACAAATGCTGAGAAGTTAATACAGTTAACTTATATAGACATTATTGTTATGTATTATGTCTACGCTATGTAATTTAAAATGAACCTTGTAACTAAAAACTTACAAAGGTTTATGATCATCTAAGAGCTCTATAGATCAGAAGTCTCTGGAGACCAGTGCCTACCATACTGTACGAATATACGAATATTTAAAAGTTAAGATGGACAATAGATAGACTTTAAGAGAAACACATTTGTCGAAGTAGGTATGGAGTTATCAGAGAATTTTTATGCCAAAATACAAATAATTTGTATTTTAGTTGTCATTTTTTATTGGTTTTGATAAGAATTCACCTGGGTTTCGTGACTGGCGCGGGGATTAAGAGGTGTTAGTTTTTGCGTGATGCGGCCATTATGTAACTAAACGGAGTGGAAAATGGTAAGATTAGTGTTTTTTTTTTCGGATCAATTATCTTACCGGCCAATCTGGGCTTTTCTTTTCTTTTTTAAAGTCGTTTTAATGCAATATTACGTTTCTGACATTCACGATGATAATGAGCTTTAGCATATTTCTTTTATAGAATGTACTCGTATTTTTGTTTAAATTTTTTCAATATTACGTATAGTTGAAAAAATAGTGTTCGTCAGAAATTCGAAAACTGCCGTCGAATCAATTATTTTGAGGAAAATAAACGATTTAGTAAAAACTATGATAAAAATCATAAATAAGCAGTGTTGGTTTTTTTTTTAACGTAACAACGGTGAAATTAATCGGTATAAAATGATGACATGTTTTTGGGGTAGAGAGAGGCAGACATGATCACATTTCGCGATGTAAGGGTCAGATGAACGTATCTGCAAACAATCAAAAATGTATTTTTTTTTCAATGCTGTAATAGTATGACAATATATCAATACGTATTTTTCTTTCGACAATTGTATATTATGTATATTAAAAACCTGCAAAAGTTTGAAAAGCCTTTGCAGCGTTTGCATTTGTATTCCCCTTCGGATACTGAAAATGTACATACGTTCATTTCACTCTTATATCGTGAATCAATATCAGTAAAAATGGCAGGCAATATAAATCACTAAAATCCAAAGACCTTTATGACTTCATTCTCACTTGTATCATGATCGGATATATTTTATTGATAGTTGATGTTATGCGGAAATTCAATACATTATTTTTTTGTCAGAAGAAATTCCATCCAGTTTTATCGCCCTTCCATTTAATATGACGAACGTATTTATGACAATATTTAGTTTTGTAACATTATGCGCCTTATCGATGCTTCATTTATGTCACAGGATACTATAGAACTTCGATAAGTCGATTGTTCCATTCGAATACGCTATTTGCCGGAAATTCTGTTCGACAATTTTGACCCGCGTCAGTTGTGATTATATGGATTTCGGGGGATGGGGTATTTGGCGGAAATACTACATCCTTGTGCCAGGTGCTCTCACTTTACGTGTGCTCGGTTTTGAGGGTTGATGATTTACTTACTACTTACTTAACAGCCTATATATGACCCACTGCTGGGCACAGGCCTCCTCTATACAGAGGGTATAAGGGCATAGACCGCCACGCGGCCCCAC
>DWHO01002754.1:0-12873 GCA_018247575.1 Eurytides lysithous rurik
TTTTTTTGTTTTTAAAAACGCTGCCCCTATTATTAGATAGAAATATCTTGTGTTATAAGGGCGTTTTACCTACATAAGTTTTACGCGGACAAACACCCAGATCCGAAACAAATGTCTGTAGTTCGTACAAATACTTGCGCCGGGTAGGATTCGAACCCACGACCTAAGCCATTAATTTAGCATCTGCACCAAACGGACATCAAAATTAAATTTTGATTGCAGGTTAACGATATGAACGTTTAATTCCTTGGTAATGTAAAGTATTTGTAACATCGACTGAAGAAAGTAGATTAAAACACAATAAAATCCGTCAATTTGTTTTATTAATTGACAAAAACTAAATGATATGTTTTATTTACGCAAATACTGCACAATAATAAGATTAACCAAATTTACGATAAGTTTGATTATTGTATAGACATTTTAAGAAACTAAGCAATTCCGAGAAAACCTGGCCCTTTTTACGTTCGCATCTAATTCCGTACATGTAATGCATGTAAGGCCCACGTTGGTCCAATCAATCGAAATAATAGCCCGTTCGGATTCATTGTGCGGACTTTTCTCACGATGCGAGAGTATTGTTAGCGTATGCATTTACAAACAACGGTCTCGAATAAACGGAAGCCCAGTTACGTATCGTGCGAATGTTTACCACTGCCAATATCGCGGCGTTTTGTTACTTGAAGCAATTGTTTTGTAATTTTATTTAAAGCGAGACCACTGCATTGGCTGTCATTTATAATAACTAAGCTGTAGTTTGTAAGTACTGGTTTGAAAGGCGATTTCACCAACGCATTGCTGGACATAGAGAGATCTATAGACAATGAGCGTAACGTTTAAAACTGTTACAGTTGCAAAAACTGTGGGGTAATGATCAGGTCAAACAAATTATTTACTTATGTACCTTATCTTAACTGACGTTGACGCTTAGCCTATGCGGCTCTGTAATGTTTCATCGGATCGCCTAATCCGTGGAAATACTAATTTACACGAATTGATTGTGTCATCAGTTTATTTCGTCAAAAAACATAAGAAAGAAATGGCAAAAAATATTCGTAGCATCCGACTATAAATCTGTGTGAGGGATGACAGAGAGTGACATAGTGTGTGATTTTTTCTGGAAAATATCTAAATACAAAGCAACAGGCTTAATAGACTAATATTACAAGGATCTTTATCCTGTTATTAGTAAGCATTATGGCGTGATGCTTAAAGTAACCTCGAAGAGCAGGCAGAGCAAACAATAAATAAAAACAATAAAATAAAGCAACAAACAACTCGATTTAAATCCAGGTGTCATTCAAAAAATTATGATTCTGGTCATCTGTTCATAACACTTTTAACAATTAAAACTAACAAAAAAAAAACTTATCATATCATATATTACATAACTCTTCTGCACTCAGTAAGGTGTCACTTAATGCACCCGATGGTTTCGTACGAAGGCGGCGGTGTCCACACCTGCTGGCTATTCCACGCGCGCGTACTAGACTTGTCGCTGAAGCTCCCTTCACGCGAGCGCTGCTCACGCTAAATGAGGTGGCCGAAAGAATTGATCTGT
This sequence comes from Eurytides lysithous rurik, assembly GCA_018247575.1. Taxonomy (NCBI): domain Eukaryota; kingdom Metazoa; phylum Arthropoda; class Insecta; order Lepidoptera; family Papilionidae; genus Eurytides; species Eurytides lysithous. The sequence continues at coordinate 1,562 of DWHO01002754.1, forward strand.
TCTTCTGTCACATAAATGAATTTCGACTGATAACATTGTATGTGCTATGCTATGTTGGAAATTGACTCACCTATAATATCTGTGAATGTTTGTAATATATTTTTTTTTGTTAAAACTTAAGGTGTTATAATTTCTAGCATTTATATTAACAATTTTTTTATATTCAATTTATCTTTTAATACTTATTATGTTATATTGGCTATACTATCGCATTGGGTTAACCTGTTAGGATAGTGGTAGAGAAATATAAATAAATTAAGTGTATTAAGTGATACTTACTACACATGTAATAAATGCAAAAAAGTTTGAGTTCTACTTCATCTTTTTGTCGGTCGAAAATATTTATAAAGATAAGAACTTAATGTCAGGAACAATATAGACGTTATTATCTTACGTCGACATGTTCGCTTACATACGAATTTTATACGGCATCCATGTTTTTAATTTTAACTGTTTACATTTAATATTGAAAATAAGAGGATAATAAGCAGGCACTGGCAAACTAGTTTACAAGAAGTACAAACAACACAGAATTTTTCCAGAACTATAGCAAGTGGCAGGACGTTTAATATTATAATAGTAATAACATAATATAGTTCCATTCTCTTTGTTTACTTTGATAAAATAAACAAACAACTTGTACGGCCATATTGCACAAAAGAACTACAAATAGCTTGCATGTGTACATAAATGTTGTTTTACAGTATTTTGGGTGGTCAAGGCATCTATATTGGCCGACGAACAATAAGGCAATATACCACGCCGCCCGAAGCAAATTGAGACCGATTTGTTTGTAAATTTGTTCTAATACATCTATTTAACATATGTTAATATATTTTACTGTCAAAATTTTACAAACAAGTTGGATTATCAAGGATCAATGTGCATTTTACAACGGCAATTCACAGTCGACCTTAGCAATTTTTACTATCTATTGACAAATTTTATATGATTATTACACCTTTTACAATTAGCATCGAAATGAGTATGTTTCTATTGAAGATCTTTATGACCGTTTCGTATTGTTTAACGTCTTTTCTGATGATGTCACTTGCGATACAAACATGTTCCAGTCACAGTTGTGTTGAAATCATGTGCTATGTAGTTACTTCATAATTGTAATGAAATAAAATAGCGGAGATGTAGCAATACCATCATACTAATACAATATCTACAATAATAGACTGTGGTTAAGGGCATTTTACATACATAAATTTTCACACGAACAAACGCCCAGATCCGGAATACATTATTTGTAGTTCATACAAATATTTGTCCCCGGTGGAACTGCGCGAAACGGGTCATCAATATCATTGGTAAATTAAAATAATTTACTAGCAAATCACTTGGTTTCGCCTGGGGTACATAATCCACGTGAATCCCCAACCCACAAACACGCAGCCACATCGCTTTGTCGTTGTGTGAAAAAGGAACAAATCACAAAACAAACTTTCAGATTTTTTCATTTCATACTCATTTTAATAAAATTTAGTATGAAAGTAAGGATAAAAATAATGAATAGCAATGTCAAAGTTTTGCCCGAGGCCTCGCTTGTGTGAATTTTTATTTTGTATTTTTTTTGCGTTTTCATTATTTTTCGGAATTAATAGTAGTATCCTATAATACAAAAAAAATCATACCGAAACATTATACATTTTTGCAAGAAAGAAAAACAAACCACTATTACATTTATTTTATATTAAATATGTATATTTATAAGTATTTGTTTTGTGCGTGTGTGTGTTAAATATTTATATAAGTATTCACTTAAAGTATGTAACTATGTCTAGCAGTTGTCTGGCAACCATAGTACAGGCTCTGCTAGTTAGGGATTCGATGGCGGTGAGCGAGATCTCCCTTGATATTTATGTTTATTATTTATTAAAAAGTAAAACAGATTTAAGCGACATATCCTAATCATCGTGCAGTTTATGATTGAATAATCTCTCATTGAAACTGGGCTGTGATATCTAAACTAAGATCAAACTATTCGTTATTAGATTTAGACAACTAAACTGTTCAGTATTTTTACGAAATTATAACACAGGGATGAACCATAGTGTCATTTTTAGGTTATAGAAATAAGTTCTATGTCAATATGTATGTATCTATGTACATATATGCCGTCCACAGATAAATTGCTCAAAGTCTAGAAATGCAATATTTGATTCGCGCGTCTGTTTAGAATATCGGATCTTTGTTTTAAAAATAAAATTGCACGTCCATGTGTTTGAGTTTGAAACGATAAACTATAGTGAATGTGTTATTATCATTGTTGTGGACATCGCTTAGGAGATTACGCACCAACATTCGGATGACGATGTTGCGTAACTCGATATAATGGATCGACCCGGCTTCCGCTGGCAAGCGACTTACTCATAACAACATAATGCTATTTGTTGAATCTTAGTCACTCTGCGCTGCGCTCGCCGTTTTGAATTAACTTTTACTATAGTATAGAAAAAACGCTGAAAAAAAGTAACAATAACAGATACGATAATAATTTAATTTTTTTTATAAAATCTATTAACCGACTTCAAAGAATTCTTAATTACTTAGTTTTTGAGCATATGCTCGAAGTACAAATGGCAATCAGAATGAAATTTCGAAGGAAACCTAAACCTTCCGAGGAAGCCTTGCGATATACCGTTTACAATATATATATAATTATGTAATAATTATGGAGAACTCAAAAACTACTCGTCAAATCTCGTTTTTCCAGATCCTGATCTCTCTCCGGTCGTGTCGGTCGTCCGTCCCATCGGGCTATGAGAGTAAAAGGAAGAGTGAGTGCACTTGTGTCTGCAGAAACGCTTGTCCACTGTAATATATCGCACGCAGTTGACTGATCTCTTGTAGATCAGCTGCCGTGGCTGGAATTGGTATAGCTCAAATTTATTTAAATAATTTATGCCAAAATTGAAACTTACACCAATACCAATACAAAGTTTTTTTTTTGCGAAAGAGGCACCACACTTGAACATAATTTGCTTTAACTCTTAAATATAGTACTGACATATTCACTACTGTTCACCGTGTATTAGCCTTTTACCACATAATATCCGCACAACATAGTTCAATTTTATAAGATAATAAGTTATTACAATTCCTATCGATTTCAGTTTGAATTTTATGTGAATTAGTTTAGCAATTGCCGCCTTCGTAAGAAACTAAATGCGAACTTTCGCTTCTTGGATTTTAGAGTATATATTTATCTTTCAACAACTATTATAATAAGCTTGTATTTGATGTTTTTGTTACGTCACACATCTATAACTCGGTTTGCGCAGTTGTTAAATAATTGGTTCGGAGTCGCCGGTAAATATTTCTATGTTATTTTTTAATTCGGGCGCTTGCACGTTTAAAACCATTAGACCTTTCTATAATACTAAATCAACAATAACTATAGGCTGATTGAAATTTTTTAAATTAAAATTTTAATGTGAGATAACATTAATCCAAAACAAATTACGGGATAATAATCGATGTGAGAACATATTTAACTAATACACATTTTTATCCCGATTAGAAAACTGCTTTGTGACAAATGGGCTTTGGAAATGCTTCCCACGCACCGATAGAGATCGACGTCGAAGAAACTAGAAGCCGACTTTCTTTTCGGTCTCGTATCTTATAACTCCCATGTTAAGAAAGATAGAACATCGAAAGCGTTCTAATTGATCGTTCACTTCGATTGTGATATAATTCTGGCCTTTTCCTGTTCATGATTAAATGTATCTAGATTTAACATAAAGAAAAATACATTACAGCTTTATTAGAAGTATTAAAAAAAATAAAACTTCTAAAATAGAATTACCGTAAACTAATTAAAGAACATTTTAAGCAATAACATACTCTGGACGCAGAAATGAGGGCTTTTTGCTCCATTCCACAACATGAGAGCCTTTTAAAGTTTTTTTTTTTAAAGTGCATACATTGCAATGCATTTATTGTAATAGTATATCAAATAACAATTTCTATCGAAATAAGTCTTAAAATATTCAAAATCACATTTTGATATCCCGACGTATTTGTCTTACTTCCGTAATATGGATATATCTCAAATTTCAAGAAAGATTTGTATACATTATAGTGAAACTAGAGTCGTATATAAACTATCAGGCCCTTGAGAATTTATTATAATAATTATGCCGAATTTCCACATTTAATTATATTGCAAAACATTGAAATTTATGAAGCATTGTATTTTGATAGGAGGCGATAATTAACAAATGCGTAACGTGTATAGAGGTGCAAATTGTTTTTTTTATGTTTAGTAAATTATTTGCCGATCCGCTCCAAGGTTCCGGTGGCAATGTCTTCTATAGCGCCACTTTAAATGTTATAGTTTCCACCTCACATAATTGGTGCTTCCACATCCTTTATTACTTTGATATAAAACTTGTCGTTGTAATGTAGTGGATACGCAGGATGTAGGCTTTAGATGTGCTCAATGTGTAAGTAATATAAAAACGATATCCTCTGTTGACGATCCTCGCTTCAACACTCGTGTTGTTTAATGGGCTTTCGGACTAAGATGAGTAATACGGGTTACTTAAAAATGTAAGATCGCATTTCCTCTGAAAGGAGTAAGTATTACGCGCTCCCTCTTTTAGAGACACGGCATGATACCCTTACTGCAAAACAATAAAGTACCAGTCCAGCTGAGTTATAGTTTGTAAGCCAACTTTACAACAGCAACATTCAGCCCTATATCGTAGCGTACAACGTAAACAGTACGACGGTAGAGCCACGCAACAGTAACAAACAAACACGTTTCCCATGTCACTTAAAATTTTCACCTGGGCTTTTAAAGATGCACTTTTATTTAGTAATTCTGCCGTAGAGCAATGTCCAGGTAGAAGTGTTTTGTCAGTTTGTTTGTTGGTGAGCGATATTTCATAGCAGTTAGTGGGTATAAATATTTATCACATCCTATTTCTGGGTTACTAACGCAGCGTAGACCTTAGCAAACTTTTGAATTGTTTACTTAGTCCAAAATTGCTCAATGACACTGTGTTGTTATAAGTGAGCGTGTCGGTTACAACCAGGTGCCTGAATTCATTTCGTCACTAAAAGGCAAAAACATGAAACAGAATAATAACATAAGGATATTGCAAGCGGTAACTTTCACCTCTTAATACCTGTCTGGTAAATTGACATAATTAGGTTCAATTCCTGTCTGAATAATAATAATTGTTATATCATGGTACATCTCACGCACTGCCATTTGATCCCAAATTAGGCAGATTCTGTTATCAACTGATATCAATACTTATATATTTTAAATGCATACTTATAGAAATAATTCACACCTAAACAAAACAAATAGCTCTGCTCATCACACTAATTATTCGCGTGGATGGGGAATTGAATGCAATACGAATAAAACACGACCTTCCGCTTTGCAGACAGCTACACCAACGGGCCAGTCAAATTAACGATTAATGATATATTTAAAGCTGTTAACTTTGTACTGCATTTGTTTGTTCGCGCGATTAATTTATTACCGCGTACGAAGCTGAGACATGATATCGATTTTCAACTTTTGCTTAGCCCCTATAATTGAAAGAAATTTTGACAAACGAGCAAGCGGTTTCCTCCTCTCATTCCTCCTCCCTCCCTCTTTCAAAGATGGCAACGCATTTGCAATTTCTGTAATATTGTAAATATCTATGGGCGGTAGTGACTATCAAGTGAGCCGCTTGCTCGTCTCTCAGCCTACTCCATAAAAAAGAGTAAAACCTGGGATTTAGTGCTGCAAAAAATTACGAAAGCCCAATAAACCAGTTATGGACTCAATTGTTACAATCAACTTCGCTTCTGTGTGTAAATGTGACAACCGTTATAAAATTCTATGCAAGAGCTAAAGTATCTTTATCTTGCATAAATGAATCCAAACATCCAAATCACACTTCGACTCAAGCTTTTATCTCTTGCACAAGAAAAGTCATATGTTTTAGTAAAGAGTACAGTGGCCTTCAGCCATGAATCTAAGGCTACTGAAGAAGGCTACTGATGCGGCAGGTGGGTAGCGTAGAAAATTCATTACAGCGAGGATAGACGGGTTAACGACCATCTATGTCGCAAGGGTGCCGCGGCGTAGTTTCTGCAACGTTTGTGACGTAAGGTGATCGCCACGGCCGGTTGAAGTAAAACTTCATTCGCTTAAACATAGCTGAGCGACGTACTGATCAGAGAAAAGAAAGTACTTTTGACTGGCCCGTTGGCGTAGTGGTTAGTGCTTCTGACTGCAAAACCACCAAAGGTCGTGGGTTCGATTCCCATCCAGGACAACATATTTGTGCGATGGTATTTGTTCTGTGTCTGGGTGTTAATTTATCTATATAAGTATATATTTAGAAAAATATTTTAAGTATGTATATCAGTTGTCTGATTACCATAGTAAAGGCTCTGCCTAGTTTGGGATCAGATGGCAATATGTGACACGTTCCATGTTATTTTTTTAACACAAAATATTATCATACTAGAGGATTTTTACGGTTTTACAGAGTTTATTTCTAAATTATATTTCCGACGTATTAAACACGTTACGACATCCATGGTCCTTGAATTATAATGTCACTGTCGACCTGGACAAGTATTCCGTTAAGCGCGCTTGAAATGAATGCGAGAAATCCGCAAAATAGATTCATGTTATGATAAAACTTGTTTATGTTTTAGTGAGTAGTTTAATTATATAGTCTGTAGGCTCGCGATACTGAACACTAGCAAAAAATAAAGATTAATTAGGTGACATTTACGATATTTATAATAATGGAACAGACGATACTTGAAACTTAAATTTTTAGTGTATGGGCTTAAGGTACGCACACATCACACATGCTTATCTATTATTTAAGCTTTAGTTTACAGAATATCTTTGTGTATTCTGTTTCGGTATCAATCATAATAAATACAACCATAGTAAAAATTAACGTTTATTCGAATTGCATTTTAGTTATCCGTTCGGGTAGATGCAAAAATAATATATAATACATATCAGAGGCAAATCCTTGTAGGATGTATTCAAGAAGGAAAAGATTAAGAAAATATTTTATAATAAAGTGTATAGTACATCTCATTTGCATCAGCGTAATATATTTTAAGATAATCATATCATTGTAACAGTGGCGATCCTCGCATTTAATTGGTTATTCTTTATTGAAGGCAATACGGGCTACCTAGCCCTCTAGAATATCTGAGGTGATAAAGAAAAACCACGAGATCTGTATTCCGTATAGATTGAACTATATCACCTTCCTCGCACGCCACAACACGGCTTAACATGACACCACATAACTGTATCGTGCAAATGAGAAGTATTACGTTTCGCTCAAATATTTCCAGGGCCCACTTTATTTGTTTATACAAACATCGATTATATCACTTGCGGTTAATACGACGTTAGCGACAATTGCCCCAACAATCGCTTATGCAAGAGGTACAGTTGCGGCACATAATGTTCAGCTAGGTTATGTGTTTACAATACGGTGTTGCGGCGGCTTAGGGTTGGACACGCCTTGTAATCATTGCTTGAGTATTTCAAACAGCAATGATTGCCAAAAGTATTCTTCCATAAAAGTCTAGCGACTGCATATGTGGATAGCAGAACGGCAAAAGCAAAAACAAGTTCGGGCTCCTATTTGTAAAGGTGTATACATTTAGCTTGAAACGATGTAAATACATTTATTAACAATGTACAACTGTGATATAACTGGATGGTCTATTCGAACTACTGTACCTACGAGGCATGGTGTCAAAAATCCTGCGTTTCCTCATCCATCGATTAAAAACGAACAATACCAACGTAATAATTGTAGTACCTACGTAATCACTAATAATTGTAGTGACAGGTTAATTCACCTTGAAAATTGTGCCGAAGTTGTTCTTAAGTGCACCAGAGTAGAGCACGCACAGGCAGGCTGAGATCATTTTAATTTTGTAAAGAAAAAATATTGATACACATTTTTATATAATTGACACAACTTCAACTTAATTTTAACATAAGAAAATTCATGTTCTACGTATTGGAGAAGTGATATTACAGGTAAGGTTAGCGCATGAAAGGCATTGACGTAATTATTCCGGAAATAAAGTCATTACCAAAATTAGTCATTATTTAAGTAATAAACAATAAATGCGAAAGGGTGTTTATCTTTTACGCGTCAACTCGACATATATACATACAGGTATTCATATGGTATGGGATGATAAAGATCACTAAAGGTTAGTGATCCTCATCATCATATTAGCCGGGAAGCGGCATGAATTTTCTATACCGGATATGTGTACATATTATACAAAAAAAACCTAACGATATTCGGGCTACTGATTGATTGACATTTATTATATTAATATTGTATACGTTTATTACGTTCTATTGCATAAATATATATTTTTTTTAATACAGTAGGCTGACAAACGAGCAAGCGGCTCACCTGATGGTAAGTGATTACCGCCGCCCATGGACATTTGGAATATTACAGAAAGTGCAAATGCGTTGCCAGCCTTTAAGGGGGATATTTTCGAAAGAGACTGTGGGAAGGAGCGTGAAAATGGGAAATGGATAGAGGGAGCAGGAAGAGAAGGGAGGTTGCAGGAAGGGATGGAGTCAGAGATAGGGCGGGGAGTGAGAGAAAGAAGAAAGGGGGAGGGGGATGGGCCATCGACCAGCTCGCTCACCGGACGAAACGCGGAAGTAAAAACATTTAAAATATACAGTAATAAAATTAAAACTGACTTTACAAACCATGATAAGGTGCAATTGAATACAACTAAATATGAATTCACGTTATTATACCCAAACTAACAAGGACGTCACCTACAGGACATGGGGTCTATCCAGCTCGTAGAAACTTCCGATGAAGCTTTATACAGCCGCATAGGCTGGAAGCATCGACGTTACAAGATATTTTATTATACCGAAAGATAATTTAGCGAATGTTTTAAAAGCGTTCACTAGGTTTAACTTTTGTTCTTTAATATTTCTCAGGGAGAACTTGTTTTTTTTTTTTAATAACTATACAAATTTTGCACTGGTTATTTTAATTTAGTTCCATTTACAAAATGGATTTTTTTTCCACGGACATTCAGATTGATAAGGAAATAAATTCTTAACCGAGTTGATTGTTACGTTGGCGTGTTTTATTCGACCAATATAATTAAAATTATTTTAAATACTATAGATTTTTTAATATTACTAATGCTATAACTACTATTCGGACATGTTACCGCGTTGCCACGGGAAGCTTTCCAGGATAGCATACTTAATAACATTAAATTCAAACACACGCCAGAGATTAGAAATAGGATTAGATTAGATTAGAATTATCGCATTAATTAAACCAAAGAAATATAATTTAAAAAAATTGACAGTATTCCGGGTTAACAACTATGACGCTATGACGTACACGTATCGATAAAATTAATAAGTCAGTCTGAATTAAATTCGTGAAAATAGCCTTTTTTTTAACTAATAACATGGATATTGATTGATCAGTATTCTGTGATTTTCTATTGTAAAAATAATAAGTTTGTAAAACACCGACGATGGGTAGCATGGTTGAACATTTTCTCTTTTTTCTGCTTCTTTCATTTAATATCAATTGTTTATTTATCATTAGAAAATTCAATCAATTTCGAGTGTTTCGAAAATTCGAGTATTTTATTTCGAAAATAACTCGATAACCAGTAATTAAGTCTGTGACATTGTGCTACAAACCAGAACAAAATGGCGATGGCAAATTCTTTTTTGGAGGTAGAATAAATGGCATTAGCATTTAATTTTATTGGTAATTATGCCGTTCCATGGGTTTTGAGTACTTTTAAAGTTCCTTAAAGTTGAGATAAAAACATAACCATCGTTTGGTTTAGACAGAGACCCTTCAGTCTAAAAAATAAGTAGTAATCCTGAGATATGTTGAGGTAATTTACTATAGGTAATCACTAATTTTCTGTGTTTTCCCGTACAGGATTTCTGCATTTGTGCATTTTTTTGGTGCGCCAATAAAATAAATAATTTCAGTTCAGTTTGACCTTATAATCTATCTATAAATTTAGTCATAAAAAGGTTTTGGTAACTTCAAGAGTCTGAATGTTTTTAATCAAATTTTTTGGGATCCAAGTTATATATTTTATTTGTGTAGGGATGTGGTCTGATGGCGGGGCCGTTTCGTATAAGTGACTCGTCAGAAGGACCACAAATTGCTGGAATGACTCCATTAGGATATCACGTCGTTCCTCAGGTAATATCTATCTCCCACGATTACTCGAGAGGCGAGGTCTTGCTAGAGCATTCGCCTATGTGTGGCGTAGGCAAGTTTATACAGGAACTGCGTGTCAGGAGAGATTGCACAGACGCTTTGAAAACTCTTGATTAGGAGTCTGAATACCAGAGCAGGGTAAAGGACCGCTTGAGCTGCTTTGGCCTTTTCGACACAACGGTCCACTTGACACATCATCTACACCATCTAGGCATCTGAGATCCCGTTATAGAGTGGGTGGACTAATCTCTCGATAGAAGTGGGGGAAGTCTTGTCAACATTGACCGACATCCGACATCTAATTTTTCCTGATTAAGGGTAGGTTAAGGAAGACTACTTTAGTAGATAATCACAAAACACTTGAATCGAACATGATAACAGGTAGACGAATGAGTGTTAATTTAGGATAAGAAATGTAGAGCTTCCTTTATTTAATACAACTGTTATGGAAAGCGATATCAGCGAGTGACGATCAACACAATACACTATCTAAATTACACCCATCATTGTTCCCGTGCGACGCATCGCATGCCTATCGTGTCACAGATCTGCGACATGGCAAAGCGACCGTGAAATTGGTTTGTTTCACCCCGAAAACGAATCCAATATCACTACGTCATAATGACCTCTGACTTGGAAACATGTCATGTCAAGTGGTAAAAAAGGAAAAGATTTAAACTTTGACCACTGGATTGCGCAATTTTCTCAAAGCATGGGTTCATTTCCCACCCACCCGTGGCAAGTATTTATAGGACTAAAGGATATTTTTTTCGGGACTGAGGGTTCTTCCACGTGACACATACATACACATGTATATATGCATGTAAAACATACTTAAAATACAGTACAATGGTATCAAGTGCAGCTTTCTTTTTTATTAACAAGAGCAAAAGCTTCCCGTACTTTTGTTCATTATATTTTTCTCGTACATATAGATTTCACTTAGTTTTGGGTATAGTTTCGACACTTCGTTATTAACTGTTTTACATAAAACTATATATTCTTCTCTCATTTCTAATTCTAGTAATCTCGTCACTTTATCGCAAA
>DWHO01002755.1:0-12871 GCA_018247575.1 Eurytides lysithous rurik
GCGGTCTATGCCCTTATACCCTCTGTATAGAGGAGGCCTGTGCCCAGCAGTGGGACATATATAGGCTGTTAAGTAGAGAAAGCTACCACCGGTACGGAATGCAATTCTGCTGAGAAGAGCCGGCCGGAAACTCAACACTCTCATGCCTCGACAAATGTGATGACCGTTGACAGTAAATATTATATCTTATCATGTGTTTTAACAAAAATCAGTTAAGCCACTTACTCGTTTGCCTCCTCATCCCCATAAAAAAAAAAAAAAATTTTTAACTTCCCACGTTTCTCCTCCAAATGAATTTTAAATTTTCTAATGGATTTTTTTTTTCAAATTTTAATATATAGTATAATGGTGGATGGTAAATTTTACCGTAGTAGAGCAACGCAGTTGCTCCCGCTGTTGAATGGGCCGGCTCCAACCGAATAAGTACCACGACCTCAAAAAAAATCGGCGTAAAGTTTTTTTGCTTCCGCGTTTAGTCCGGTGAGTGAGGTGGCCCATCCTCCTCCCTCTCGCACTTCCCTCCCTACCTCTATCTCCAACTCCTCCCTTCGTCCTTCCTCCTCCCGCACCCACTCTCTTCCTCCTTTCCTTGCCTCTCTCTCCTTTTCCCTCCCCCTTTAAAAACTCCCCTCTCTAAGACTGGCAACACATTTGCAAGTTCTGTAATGCTGCAAATCTCCACTGGCGGCGGTGGTCACTTACCATCAGGTGAGCCGCTTACTCATTTGCCAGCCAGTCATTCAGTGTGTGCAATTAACGAAATTCGGTCTCCACCCGGGATCGATCTCGGGCCGTAAGCGTGAGCCCGGATTGGTCACGCGACCATTTCTCTTCTAACGGCGCTCCACACGAAAAGTACACCGCGTCCTAAGGCACAATATTGATCCTTACTCCTTCACGTTACGGGTCATCATGACGCGCACGGCTATCGAGCTTTATAACATCGAAATATGTTCGCGATTAACTTCCATTGAACGAAACAAGAAAAAGTAAGTCAGCGATGTCGCCCGCGACTATGTAACGATGTATTCATAATCATGAATGATAAATCGGTATTCGAGTCGTATAACTTGAATGTTTTGTGGTAATCTAGAGAAGAAGGTAGACCCCATCACGAGATAACAGTGAATTCAACTTGTCTTAACAAGTCATCATCTTAGTCAAGACGCGGCTTGGTTTAGCGGCAAATGAGCAGGCGGTCAAACTTATGCTGGGCATCTAGCAACTAGGCAACAGCCGTAGGGTTGCAGTTTGTTATTATTTCTAAAGGTTGTTCACACATCTTCTTCGATGCACAAGACCCGTATAAAATATTATAATTAAAGCTGATCTAATGAAAAATGAATAATGTAAACACATTTAATAACCATCCAATGAGAGAGGCGGAAGATAGAAGGGGAGGAGGGGTGGGAGGGGAAGAGGGAACGAATGGGATATAGGCAGAGGTAGGGAGTGAAGCGAAGGAGAGAGGAAGGGGAGGCCTCGGCCTTGGCCGAGACAATTGATGAACACGCCTCGAACGATGTCGTGGTACTCTAGAATCGTAAGGAATAAATCTAACAAAGGTATTTTTTTTCCTTTCTTTAATGGTTTAGGCTGACAAACGAGCAAGCGGCTCACCTGATGGTAAGTGATAACCGCCGCCCATGGACATTTGCAGGATTATAGAACAAGCAAATGCGTTGACAGCCTTTAAGGGAATTTTTGAAAGAGGAAGGGAGGAGATGTTCCCTCGGGGATGGAGGAACAGGTAGGAAGGGGAGTGAAAGAGAGAGGAAGGGAAGATAGGGGGATGGGCCACTAGCCACCTCCTTCACCGTACTAAAAAATAAAAGTAATATTTATAAATATTAATTAGCACATAAATCCCGAATAATTTATTGTTAATTTTGAGCGTTGCGGGAATTATGTGCTAATTAAAATTTATAAGTTTTTCAGTGGAGCAAGCCGGGCTTTTGGGCTCGTATGGTAGTACCGCCACTGTCTACATCAATATCCGTCTCAAATCCTCGATCTATAACAATGACCATAATGATATATGATTTCGTTTCTGTTAAAATAAACACTTTCGCGCTTATAATCCTTCAAACCACCCAAAAATACTTATAATGGCTGAAATATTAAGTACTGGTAAAAATATTAAGGTCAGTTTTGTGTTATTCAAATTGGGTTTCAGAAGTTAAATTCGAATCTGTAATGTATAAGTAGCATCATGGGAATGCTAGGAAACATAAATATTCAAATAGTACTCGTATTTACGGCGTAAACATTAGTAGAAGAAAATCATAGAACTCTGCCTGAGTCCACCAGTAATACAAGCACTACTGTGCTTACACATTATTGCGTGGGCTGTGGTTGTAAATTACACGCGAACCCTATAATTCAAGAATAATAAATAATGTATTCAATATGACCCACAAGTCGTATATTGAATAAATTATTCACGATTATATCGCGATACCATTATATAATTTATTTTAACATTATGATGAAATATAAATGATCTTTGATTTGTTTTAATTGTCATGCAAAGAAGTCAGCAGGAGCCGTCTTTGTTGTTCTTTTAATCATCTTTACTATCACGATTCAAATTAAAATTAAATATAAAATTTTACATCCAAATTGCCGAGAATCAAAACGCTTTGAATATTCGAACCATATTAACTTAATATTTCTACTCCAAATACAAATTCCACTTTTGCCTCTTAAAATCATTTGACCTACAAAAGTCGTCATTATAATGATGTCCTCTCGACAGATTTCGGCCTCGGCCGCTAATCGACAAATCCACCAACTGCACTGCATATGTATTAGAGCAGCGCAGACATTTGCACAGACGCAGGTGCACTCACTCTTCATTTACTATCATTGCCCGATGGGACGGATACCCGACACAACCGGAGAGAGATCAGGCGCAGAGACGGAGACATTATACCGTCCTCTTAGTTATGACTCCTCCAAGCCACCGCTAAAGGGCATTGAGGAGCCGGAACCGACTTTCAATATACCCATCCGACGTATGTATCAACATTATTTTGAGACAATCGAGTAATCAGCCCGTAATGCGCTTATTCAACTAAGAAACAACAACAGAAAGTCAACCTCCGCGGGATTCGAACAATGACCACAACGACCCCGTTTCGTAAAGCGCGAACCTATATCACTAGGCCACGGAGGCAGTACTTTGTAAATATTTTGCAAACGACTGGGCAATGTACAACTAACAATGATGCAAATGGACGGCAAGTATGAAAGGTTGACTACCTTTGGTCTAGTTATTATTTGCTCGGGGCATCGCTTCGCGTAAGACCGTTAGTTATTGTAAGGCATTAAGTGTGTAAACGAGCGATTTCTTATCAGAGATCCATAAGCAAGCATAGTAAAGTTGCAGCTGCGCGGTTTTAGGTGTTTATTTGGGTCGATGAACCTTATTTGCTGACGTTTTGTTATTCTATTATTTGTGTTCGAGGGTTTAAACAGGGGGTTTATTAAAGCAATTATTACAGTCTCTAGACATATTATCACCTGCAGGGATGTATTTACGTGGAAACTGTGGGCGCCGATTGCCTCACCAGAAACGTATGCAGCGTGCCTCTGCCATAGAAAAATCTGCCACTAACAAAGTCGTGTCAATAATATTCACTGATCGTTATAAATCTGCGGCTGTTTTGTTTCAATGTTTTATTAATTTCATCGTTTTATTTCAAACAGATGCAGAATATTAACAATGGGAAGTTGAACGCTTTGAATACAATACTATCATTTAGTTTTGATTCGTCTTCGAAGTTTGTATCGATGTTACTATTTTAAATTATGCCGATATTAAAGATATTTATTATTGTTTAATTCAGAGTTGGTCTCATAAGAGACTTTGTTATAGGACTATGAACCTAAAAACATAACGTAGAACTCCTGGAATCGAAAAGAAAAGATATGCTGAGAGTATTTATTTATTCATTTGCAATGCGATATCAACATTTCATTATTTCAATAATTCTACCTGTATAAAAATAGCCATTTATAAACAGCATTCAAATATGAAGTATATTTTTTTTTTATTGAAGAATTACTTAAACAATTATTGTCACGTAGAATTACTAAGTAGTTTTTATGAAAAACCTTAACCATGAATAAGCTATTGCTCTTTTAATTCATATAAATATACTAAAATACCTATAAAATAAAATATCTAGTGGTAAGCTACAAACCAGATTTCATAATATTTAATCCTAAACCAATTGGAAAAGTGTTACCTAAAGTTCTTAATTCACGTTTGTTATCGTTGACAATGAAGAAAGTCGTGATATTGCTATTAAAATATCCTAAAGCGATAGTTTTTCATCTAAAAATAATTTTCCTAATTTCAAAATCTTTGAAAGACGCAGTCAAGAAATTCAAAGTGAAGAAAACACATCGAAATTATGTATCTTATATTAAATAACACCTTTTTGCCAAATTCATTAAAATAGTCGCTGCAGAATACAAAATAGTATATATAATAATAAAATTTAGATTATTTTAGCGACGCTTTGTTTGTTCTTAACATATCGACAACTAAACAACAATATTGTTGCTAATTGTAGTCGCGAATATCGTTTACACATGACCAAAAAGAACCTATCTTTCTCTTAGAATCAAAACCGCCATTTCGTTTTCTAACACGGAAACAAGAACTCGGCATACATCTGTCTGACATATCGTATTCCGTCGCATAAGAACGTCTGGGGAAACCGCAAGCGCATTTCCCTTCCACAGATACTCCTTGGTTACCGCCGCAAATGTGATTCCAAGCAGCTTATACGAAAAAGCACACGACACCGGTAAACTTACTATTGTACTTTCACCACGGTGTAAACCACACTTTATACAACACATCCTACTGAGGTAAGTAGACGGTTAATATAGTTATTTTAAAGAAAACTGTAAAAGTCACAATATGGAAAAAAGATCAGAGAAAGTGTGGATCTTTACTCATCAATCATTAAATACAACCACAGTACAAGTACAGTACAAGTTTATGGCGGACCAAAATGTGAGGAATGAAGTTCATCATTTCAGCTCGTCATGGTTCATTGACTCGTATGAGGGATGGCTATTATATTGTAATGTAATTTTAGAAGAACAACTATTGAGTTTCTCAACACTTGCATTCCGAGGAAAACCCCTTCTCGGCATTACAATAACATTAAAATTCAAAATTGACCTATGGACAGAATTGACCTATTTGAATAAATATATTTTGATTTGATTCATGGCTGCTGCCAACAACAGATATATGGCCAGTCAGGAATGTTTCTACTTTTTTATTGTGGTAATGAAAAAAAAATATTACTCTCTGACAACGTTCTCACACTTTCATACACAAGATCGTCAAAGCATCAGTGTCTGCCGACGTCCATATAGCAGACATTGACAATGTTCTCCCGAAATTTACATCGGTCGTACATTACCATACAACCGGCGCCATCTATTGCACCGCGTGAATTTATCATGAATGGAGTTGTGATTCTAAAAATAGCACACCGCTGTGAACAGATTGAAACTGAATGGGACACCCTCCCCCGCGACCTCCGGCCGTTAAATAGGCCACGGTGTCAACAGTGACGTCATGGACCGACGTCACAGGCGCATCCCAGGTGGCCCCGGGGAATTGGGTCATAGTACACACGGAATTCCGCATTATACACTTCTCGGTTTCTGAATTACCCCTAGAGTTTTATTTACTCCAAATTTAAAAGATAAAAGGATCAGTAGTGGTACTACCATACAAGTCCAAAAGCCCGGCTTGCCCTACTTTCATTACTACACTATTACACTACTTTATCTTAATTAGCACATAATTCTCGAATAATTTATTTTTAAATTTGAGCGTTGCGTAGGTAGCAAGGGCAAGCCGGGCTATTGGGCTTGCATGGTAGTACTGCCACTGAAAAGGATATATTTTTTATGGAGTAGGAGGCAGACAAGCAAGCGGCTTATCTGATCGTAAAGGAATACCGCTACCCGTGGACATTCGCAAAATTAAAAGACTTGCATATTCGATGCAGCCCTTTAAAAAATTATCGTTAGCTGAACAGTTAAAAAAATATGGACAATCTATGTAAGGGCTAGACAATTAACCGGACATTCGCAACAACTCTGTCAATATGTTTAGTGTTTTTAGACCTGTCTTTTATTTAGTACATTCTTACATATACGCAAATACTACATATTATTAAACAAAACAAATTATCGAGGCCGACGACGGACGTTTCGAATGGGTGAACATGATCTTATCTTATCTGGACTGACGTTGATGCTTTTAGCCTATGCGGCTTTATAAAGCTTCATCGGATCGCCGAATCCGTGAAAATGCTAGTTTCCACGAATTGGATAGACCCCACGTCCTGCGGGAGCATTCAACAGGAGAGTGTTTGGAACACATCGTATGAAACACACGAAGCATGTTTAAGAAACAAATTTAACATATTATTGCCATGTCGCAATACAAAAAATGCGACACGACAATGCGAACCCGCCTCTGTTAATGTGTATATGTCACAAAACAGAGATTTAAACATGTTTTTTTTATTTATTATGTTTCACAACACAGACAACAGTAATGACATAGAGTACAACATACACTGAAAAAATAAGCTTTAACTGAAGCCTACTAGACGTGAATACAGTATGTAATAATAATAATAATTACAACAAATGAAAACAACACATAAAAAAAATGAAATAATTATAACATAAAAAATAATAAATCAATGACTAAGACAATAGATAAACAAAAAATTAAAAGGTATTTGGGGCTATAGCTTTTGTTTAAAAGAGGCTAAAGAACCATTAAAAATGTCCACATCATCTCTAATTTGGTCATACAATGATCATACCTACGGCTATATAGTTGTATATTTTTGATTATAGGCTAAATTCTTCTTTCGTAATCCAAATCAACAAAAGATCTGAAGATTTTATTAATTATCCGTGTCTTCCTTGTCGATCATCTTAACATCCAAATAGCTGCAATAAAGTAAAATGTAAAAGTGACGTAAATTTACTTTTTTTATACAACCAAGTTCGCTGTTTAGTTTCAGAACGTGTCTTATCTCAAAGTCCGATACTTAAACATCGGGTTGAGGTTCGAATCATTTGGTGTTTGTTTATTGCAACGAATTACGTCTGGTTATATGCTTTTTAAAATATGGGAGATTGGCAATGGTAGTTCACGATTTTAAAAGACGTGTTTACTTTGATTTTTAATAAAAAAAAGGATGTGGATTAGGAGGGAAACCTTCAGCTGGTGGTAACCGGTCACTACCGCCTATTTATATTTGCCGGTTTTGTCGTGGGAATAAGCTTTCTTCTTAAAGGTAAGTCCTAAGTCGAATCAGTTCGGGAATACCGCTGGCGGTAACCGATTTGATAAGTTAGTTGTGCGAGCAAGTGATAGTAATCAGAACAAATCGGTCAAATGGACGGCTGCCCAAGTGAGAACAGTATTCCATGTGCCGCCGCACTTGTGTACTTTTGCTTATAGATATTTCAAAACTGACTCGAGGAGCTGAAACTATAAACCAGGACCTTCTCGCTGCAACAATCTCGCCGAGCGTAGATGCAGATAAAATCACAACCGTTATCAGAATGTTCTTAAAAATTTAAAATAATTGAGAGCAAAAGTAATCATTCATAAAGAAATATTACATAGATTATGTACGTGATAGCGAGACGTGGACAATGTGAAACACAATGTGAAAGATTTCTTACGTTGAATGTTTTTTAGTATGAACTCTTAGTAATATGAGTATTAACATGAGTGTTACTATGTTAAATTGAATTTTATTTATTTTTTTATTAAACCTACTCCACGAGGCAAGATGACAAGAAGCTGGTTGCATTTCTCCGTTGAATGGTTATGCTTAAGTCCTGGGTAAGAAAAGAACAAGCAAATGCAATAACAATTTTGGGAAATAGGTCCTTAAGAAATGTTGAGGGAGGGACCAAGGGTCTGTACAGCAAATGGCACAAATACACAGTCCGAACCGATAGACGCATATTTACCCCGCTTACTTATTTCGGTCGTCACCGATGCCGCCCCGGCTCTGAGCGAAGTGCCTCTGAGATGAGAAGCCGCTAATTATGTTATGTTAAATTATTCTTTTCTAATTGTCTGTGTAAAGAGGCCCGTAACACATTGTCGCGTAATCGCTCGCGACGGTGTGAAGTATCCACCGTTTAGTCACGCTGTTCAGTTTCAATAGATGCCTCGACGTGTTCGATTTTCGCCGAATAATTCCTTTGTGCTACAAATGAACCCTTCAGCAGGTAGACAACCGATTTAAATTTCAACTAACGCTAATATTCACAACCGTGCGGTTGTTATAATATCTATTTTTATCTAAGTGCCACGGTAACACCTCTATATTGTCAGGTTATTGCTTAATATTTTCCGTAATGTATATGTTTATTAACATTTCGATTGTGAAATCTCAAACAGCTATTTTGCCGTGGCTTTTAACCTAATTTTGCTTTTACGCGGACGGGATATTTTGAGAGGGTTGGTTCGTTTATGATCGATAGCTCTCTGATCCTAATTAGAACTATCCATTTTTACTGAATCGAATATAAATTTAGATAAAACATCGTAACAAATAAACATACATATGTTTGGTTTTTTCATAGACTAGTTAACTAACTTACACTGTTTCAACGGGATTCACCGTGTTCTAATTTTTATTATTAACCGACTTCAAAAAAGGAGGAAGTTCTCAATTCGACTGTATTTTTTTATGTGTGTTACCTCATAACTTTTCACTGGGTGTACCGATTTTGACGTTACTTATTATATTTGAAAGTTGGTGCTTTTCGTGTAGTCCCATATAAATTTTAGGCGAAATTTGACGTGAAGTTTTTGAGTTCTCTCTAATTATGTGTATTTCTGTTGTAAACGGTATATCGCCAGGATTCCTCAGAAGATTAAGGTTTCCTTAAAAGTTATATTCTGATTGCACTTTGTACTGCGAACATGTCCTTAAAACTAAGTAGGATTTATATGAAGTCGGTTAATAGGTTTTATAAAAAAAAAAAATTATTCTACTCTCGTTATTTTGTCTCCCCGTTATGTAAATTATGGTAGTGCTTGCAAAACGGAAGTCGTGTGTTCGAATGAACGATGCGTATTTGCGTGATGTATTTTCATTGGTGCGCCTTGCCTTCGGAGTCAGGACAAGGGATGATATAAAATATATAATGATATAAATGCAAAAGACATCTCGATAAGGAGGATACCGGTGGCCCACCCCCCCACCGTCCTCCTTCCTTTTTTAGTTTTTACCTTCCTTTTTCTGTCTGCCAAATCCTTTCCTTAAAGACTGGCAACTCATTTGCTAAACGCTCTACTAACGTCGATGAAAGGCGGTTGTTGCATTCCGTCAGCTCGTTAGTGCTCCATTAAAACAAAAAAAAAAATTGACCAAGAGAATTAACTGTTTGTTCTTCTCGCGAATTCTTTAATGTTTTTGGAAGAGTTGTACGTCGGTACGACATAGGTCTGGATTGTTATTATCGAATAGTGAACAGTTCTTCTTTTTAATTATCTGCTTTTCCAAGCCCTTTTTATATTGCAGACACATCCGTTTATTAATATTCTGTTCCCCGATCAATACACCGCAGTACAAGTATAAGCCATTCCGGAATGATTAGTTAGTAATGGTCGTTTCAGTTCGTTTGCGGAAAGCAATTTTCCGCGAAGCACTTTTATCAAAGAGAAAATTGCCGGAACAAATACAAAGCCGTTCGTTTTAAACGAGGATCGGAAATGTGACTGTTTTACATTTCATTAATGAAGGATTAATATACTGTGATAAAGATCAATAATCTACTTATTACAATATTTGTCTTTTCACAATTCTATTTTCTCACTTTTCATTTATTGATCTTCGTGCACATTAATTAATAGTGAACGGAATAATTAATTGCGACCTACATAGGTTATTCTTATGAGTTCGTAAGGAGAATAAAGAGACCCCCAGATTCCTGGTGCAACTATGATAAACAATCAACTTCAACTACCCCATGAGCCAATTTTAGATGTAATTTAGCCACATAGTTACAATTTATAAATCTTGATTATCACAAAATTCCTGGATAATTTATTTTTAATTTTGAGCGTTGCGGGAATTACGTGCTAATTAAGATTTATAAATTTTACTCCTTAGTAGGGCACGCCGGGCTTTCGGGCTTGTATGGTAGTACCGCCACTGACTATAGTAAACATCCGTCTCGCAGCACCCCAGCATGGGAACTCGCAGCTGTAGCTAAAAGGATAATTGGAGGGGACAGGTGACCTCGGGCGCTTCATGTAGGTGAGGACCAGCTTCCGTCGACGGGGCATGTCATTTTCAATCATCCTCTCGACGCGGAAGGTCTTTCAAAACAAACGTCTATTGCGTCACTTACTTGTGGGAAACTATTCTATTTGTCTTGATGTTTGGTTAGGGTGCGTCGTACTAATGACGAGCAATTGGTGCATTTGCTAAGTTATTGACTTCGGCGCCGCAGGATGTGGGTTAGATTCTCAAATGGCATAAATAATTTTACGATCTACAGATCAGGCATCTGTCGATGCGAAATTAATGTATGTGAAACACCCTTAAAACACCAGATACCATCTTACGGGTAGTGTTTTAAAAGAAGGATAAATAAAAAAAAATGTCCTTCGATGTACATTAACGTGTTGGCATCATCTGATAAATGCTTTCGCATTTTTTTTCAATGTTCATATACATAATGTCTTTCTTTTTGACTCCACTTATTTGACTTGAGTTAGAAAGAAAGACCTTTTACAACAATCCACCTGGGGTAGCATAGCCAGGTTCTATACCATCAAGCTACTATTAGATGATATTAAAACTGTTCATATGAGCTTAGCAAGTTCATGTAAGCTAATATTTGGTGATTTAAAAACCGTTGGTGATATAATAATTGTCTATACACAGAATGTCTTTCCGTTTTAATCGGAAGGGCACTCAAGTCAGAAAGTAAGATCTTTTACAACAATCCACCTGATATAGCATAGTCAGGTTTTGTGCGACCAAGCTACTATTTGGTGATATAAGAACTATATTACTATGCGCAAGCATGCGAGCATTGTCATGCACCGATATGTAGGGCAATATCGCTAAAACTGTTAAGCACAGACATCGCCCGTTTGGCGCAGTTGCTGAGGATTGGCTCAGGCACGACGTGGGTTCAATTCCCACCCGATGATTGTTCTGGATCTGGTCGTTTGTCCGCGTGAAGTTTATGTATGATAAAAGCCTTGTAACGCAAAACATTCGTGTCTTAAAAGGGAGCAGCGTTTTTGAAAAAAATAAGATAAATAAGACATCCATCTCATATACGATCGAAACCTAGAGCCAAGCAATTTTTTCAACATCGTTCTCCTACAGTTTTACATAGGGTATACAGCTTTCACGTCTCAAAACTTAATTTCCTAAAGCAGCGTACAGGAGATTTTTATCTGTATTATGTGGATCAAATATGTTTGAGTAATGGGATCTTCTTTCGTTTGTGTATCGTATCAAGTATCTTGCGTTGCTGAGTAAATTTAATGTTCCAATAACTCTTTTTCATGGATTTCGCTGAGAAACGACCTAGCGGCTCACCTTAAAGATTGCAGCATTACAGAACATACAACTGCGCTGCCAACCTTTAAGGGACTACTTTTCAAAGAGGGAGAGAGAACAATTGAGGCCACCGGCCACCTCGCTCATCGGACGAAACGCGGAGGCAAAAACACTTCCACTTTACGCCGATTTTCTGTGAGGTCGTGGTACTAATTAGGTTCAAGCCAGCCCATTAAGCAATTGGAGCAACTGCGTGGCTCTACCACCGTTAAAGTATTTGTTGTTTTTAGTTGAAATAAAAATTAAAATAATTACTTTTATCTTTATGTCGAATTGGAGCGAATGCTCAGAAACTTGTCAATTCATGTAAATAGAGTGCAAAATTGACATGATAAGGAAAAACATTATTACTAGAGACTTGTCTACGTGAATTTTGTGTTGTATAAATGGATTTTTATTACAACACAACGATTTTATTATCCAAAAATAACAATTCGTGTGTTAATTGTGATAGCATATTTCCCATAAAGCTATGATTTTTTTTGTAGTAATTTCAATAATATGCGCAGTATAATACGTAATAACGTATGAACATCACACTGTCATATCGTTAATAGGTGATCAAAAGATCAAATCGGAAAGTAAGTAAGGATGATAATTGATGGATTATGTTCATACGTACAGTCTGTGTTATCATCAAATATTTTATGAATTATATTTTAGACTCAGGCCTAGATTTTTCGAATAAGACATTATATATTATTAACATTTTGAAATAAATAAAGATTATTATTATTATTATTATATGATTTTTTATAAATTTTCTTTACGGGACTAGTGGAAATTTTATTTATGCCAGGTTTAAGTCATTAAATCGTTAGATTAGTTAGATATTAACAAGAATGGAAATGTTTGTGTTGATCAGTATACCATGAAATTTTTTTCTAATTCAGTGTGAAATTTGATTGAATTTTTCATGTGGTAGCGCCACGCAGCTGTTCCCGCTGCTGAATGGGCCGGCTCGAACCGGGTAAATACTACGACCTCACAGAAAATCGGCGTAAAGTGGAAGTGGTTTTGCTTCCATGTTTCATCCGGTGAGTGAGGTAGCCGGTGGCCCACTCCCTCCCCTCCCCTTCCTCCCCTTCTCACTCCCTTCCTATCTCCTCCATCCTTCTTCTTACTTTTCCTCCCTCCCCCTTTCACTCCCCCTTAAAGGCTGACAACGCATTTGCGAGTTTTATATTGCTGCAAATGTC
>DWHO01002756.1:0-12871 GCA_018247575.1 Eurytides lysithous rurik
ATGTAAAAATGACGATTCAAAAGTGCTTGTAAAGGCCTATTTGAATAAAGACAATTTGATTTGATTTGATTTGATTTATCTAAAGTACCTCAATATTCTATTTTAAGTATACGACGTACTCTTGCGAATCCATAAACTTTCAAAATTTCTGTGAAATTGAGTGAGCATACGTGTCAGGAAATCATAAAAGCGATTCTTCGTTCACGCATGATGACGACTATGTACATAATTTATTATACTGAACATCTCAATTACCCTTGTGCCGTAAAAACGGATTCGTACAATCAGTGCCTATGAAAAAAGACAACCAATTATATCGTTCCTCGTTTTATATACACTTCCGCTTTTCAAATAAAATTACACCCAACATTACAAAAAAAAAATCTAAATAATTACTACTAAAATGACGTTCGTCCGCGTGAGACATATTTATGTAAAACGGCTTTCTGATACATTTTTTATATTTTATATAAAATGAGGGCAGCGTTTTAAAATAAAAACAAAAAACATTTTATATTTAATAAATGTTAATTTGATAACGAACAATATTAAATGAATAACGATGGCTAAGACGTGGAATGAAAAGCTGTGTTTGATTTCAAAGTTCTGTATGATTTCATTATTGAGGTCAAGGCGAAAGGTCAAATGGCCTCTATTGATTATTTGTTATTCAGGTTTCATGTGCCAATATAACTGCGAAATATTTAGGCCCACTATGCGATGGTTACTAAAACTTCATCTGTATTTCTTCAAAACGAACAGGTAGTAGAATCGTCAGATGTCAAAAGATGGTTGTAAACTAATCCAATTTTGAGTAGAGAAATTTGACTCGACTTTGAATCTATACATAGAAATTAAGGTAAAATCAATAATTAGACGTATTCAAATGTATTTAAAATTATTTGCGCGTTGAATGTGTTTGTTTGTTCCCGTATATTGAAATTAAATCATCTTGTTCAAAATGAGTACTTGGATGAATTATCTTTCAGCCATATTATATATAGAAAGGAGATCACACAGACAAAATTTTAAAGAGTGTTTCGTTGTATAACAAATGAGGCATTACACGAATCAATGAAACCCACTATCCGCCGTGGTCTACTTCTCACCCAGTACCACGCGCCTGACCCACATAACTAAATACTGTTAAAAAAAAGTGAAGTCAGTTTGCCACGAAAATATTAAATTTATATTCGTCCTAAATTTTTAATATACTCTCATTTGAAACCTTGTTAGCAGAGAGATCTATAAAGGACTTTTATCTCGTACATTTCTAATAAAGGCATAATGCTTTTATTTGTGAACAAAATAATATAACCTTAAGAGTCCCTTATTTCATTACGCTGTATGAGAAAAAAATACTTTAATCATTAAGTACTGAGCTTTTCTTTTGTTACGGATAAGAATAATGTGCAATTGAAGAAAAGGGATTTTTATTATAGCATTATGTTAAATCGAATGAAGCCATTTCTCCAAATTATGTATAACTAAGTTTACGACGATATTTTTATTGCACATGGTCCTGTACAGTGTTGAGGCAATTTTCATATGAGCTACCTTTCTTTTACATCATAAATTTTAGTTGCTTTTTTCCTATTTTACGTCGTATACGTTTACGTCTAAAGCTAACTTTTGTAAAAGTTAAAAAATAGTCGGACCCGTAAAAGACATTTTCGGCTGTAAATAAAAACATTGATTTCTCGATACTGAGCCATTATGATTAAGGAAATTGTTTATTCAATTCAATTAAATTCAATATTCCTCCATTTTCTATTTTGGTTTTGTCGTAGTCAGACTTTAGATTTGCATACTATTTTAAACATTCATTTTATTGTAAATTTATTGTAATTGATATATAAAATAATTAGTTTAGAAATTTCCCTTTTCTTTGGATTATGATGGCAGCTTCCGCAGAAGTACCCGTATAGTACACATAGAAAACCCGTGGACATTTGAAACATTACAGAATTTGCAAATGCGTTACCAGCTTTCAAGGAGGGAACTTTTGAAAAAGGGAATTAGAAGGTTATGTTCTTTATGTTCTTTTTTAAGATTTTTTTCATTTCATACTATTTACTTAACTAAACTCTCATATTACATTATATGGAACAGAACTTCAATAAAAGAGAATCCGTAGTTAATCTCGTAAGACTGCAGATTGTATAATCAATGTGAATAGACGAAAAAACCCACGAAGATAAGTCAGTAATTCCCTACACAACGCTCCGCCTTATCCACTGCGTATCCCGAGAAATCCCTAAATACACTTCACCCCGGTAATGATTCCTTTATTGCGTCCCGCAGCTAAAGCCGAGCGTTTTTGATTATATTATCTTTGAGCGAAACATCTTTCTGGTGGTTGAGGGAAATTTACTACATTGTTTAAGATCTATGGTGACGTGAACAATTTTCGTCGGGATCTAACGTTACCCATTTTAACATGTGGCAGACGCGAAATCTAGGCAACGTTTTAATTGATTTTTTTTTTTTAATTTTACTCGTCAAATCCTGATCCTGCAGATTGAATGATATCATCATATTACCGTCTGAATAAGGGAATTTTTCCTTTTTCCATTTGCGTGATTTATGATATCTTTTTTCAAAGAATATGGCGGATGAAAGGTACTTTTTGATCTTTATATAATCATCATTATTATTTGATAACTACTGTTTGTGAGTATACTTGTAACACAAGACTTTAATAAAAATAATAATATCTTTATTCATTAATTTATACACATTTATTCGTTACTAGCTCCGACACTAGGAAAACCTGTTGTGGAAAACTAGGCTCAAACCCGGAATAATAAAATAAGGACATTAATGTAGAAAAAAAATGAGATGCTGAAACAAATAAGAAGAGAAAAACATGCAAAATGCAACATAACAAGTAACAGTAATACAAAAATATAAAATGTGTGTCTGTGTGTTCGAGTGTTATCGTTGTGTGTGTATTGTATGTATGTGCGTGTGTGTGTGTAAGACTTATTTTATGAAATCGTAATGAAGCCTCTAAAACATGCAGCTGACGTATTCTTAATACTTTGGTTTTTTTATATAAGCGATCAGTCGAAAAGTCAAATGGCTTTTTAAAAGCAATTTTTAGTGTGGCACGTTAAGTGCGCTCTTGTTTTGTTGAGTACGACAAATCGCACCCCAACCATAGTAGGGCAATATTTAAGGACACTTTGACAGAGCGCAAATATCCACAATACGGATGATATTATTATTTGCAACCCTTCTTAGTCTTTTAAGGTTAAAATAGGTTTCCTTAGGCATTCAATAATCTTTTCTGCTTGCTTTCTCTAATTTAACTGTTCATCAATAATAATGCCAAGATAAAAATATCAGTGCTAATTCAAAAAAAAATCGAAAAATATAGTGTAAAAACACTACTATCAAATTGAGGTAGTCACAGGACCTGGTGTCATTACTTCTATAAGTATAACGTTTCAGGTTAAGGATCATGTTTTCAGTTCCTTGATATTGAAACAAATGTACCAAGTTTTAGCAACGTTAAGAGTAAGTAAATTATTTTCCAGCCAATGTGCAACTTGAGTCATTCCCTATTATGCTATTTTAACCACATTTTCCAATGTATTATTACGAAAAATAGTAATAGTATTATCTGCATTTGTAAACGCTTGTTTTATGTCTAAGGTTATTATTTATATTATTAATGTACATTTTAAAAAGTGTTGGGCCGAGTACTCCACCTTGTTGAACACCGAAATCCAAAGTCACTTTGGTGGTCAAGCAAAGCAAAATTGTTTGTGATCTATCACTTATCAAAATAATTCAAGGGAAATTTCCATTATACCATGCAGCTTCTAACTTTATGAGTAGGATAGTATGACATACTATATTAAATCTACAAAGGATGCAATGCATTTATATCTATTCTCTACCTCTAAATTCCCATAAATAGTATTAGTTAGTAAAATCACAGCATCTTCAGAACATCTGTTTACTCTAAACCAAAATTGATTGTCACTTAGGAGTTTTTCACATTCGAGAAACTTAGGTAGTCCATTATTAACCATTGAAATAGGTGTATAATTAGATGGATCTATGGGACTTTCCTTTTTTATATCGGCGAATATTCGCTATTTTTAGCTCTTTTTGTATCACACCCGCTGAAATACTAAGATTACATATGTGGGCAATCGGAGAAGTAAGCAATCGATTTTAGCTTGTGTTTAAGGTTTTTGAATAAAGAATTGCTTAGATTATCCTACTCTAGGGATGAATATTCTTTTAGAGTGTTAATTATTTTAACAACTTCAATTTCATCAATAGGGTCTAAGAAAAAGGAATTTTTGGGAAAGGTAGAATTTCTCACAGCATCGGCAAGTTGCTTTTTCGACTTGTTAATTTAGTAGTAATAGCTTGAGCCATATTTTTACTGTTTACTTGTTGTTTCTGTTACGGTGATCTGTCGATTTGAATTATTTAATCTCTGCAACAATATTAGTCGATGTCTTCAGAAGGTCAGAGTTACTAATTTTTCCTGATTTAATATTGCCTAATCTTTGATATTTTTCCATAATAATTTACTGTCCCAGTTACTTGCTGCTAATATTTTTTAAATTACTCCCTTATTATATTCCTTTTAAAATATTGTTGCATTTATTTCTGTATTTAAAATACCGTTCCCGCAAATAATCATTATCACTGTATTTTTTAGACGGAAAATGCAAAAAATCTCTCTTTCGTATACATTTAATAAGATCCAAGTCCAAGGTTTATCGATTGCCCAAAGGCAACTGAAAAGTAGATTTTAGTGGTTTTATACTTTGATATCAGAGTATTCATTTTTTCCTTGAATATTGCATACATCGAAGTTGAATCACAGCATATAAAGACACAGTTCCAATCGATTTTTTCCATTTCTGCAAATAGTTCCTCAAAATTCCAAAGTATAGTATTTACTATCCCATTCATTACAAAAAAGTTTATTATAGGTAATTAAACTATCATGGTCTGTATCTGAGGCCCAAACAAATAATATCTTTGCAGGAAATTAACTTGTAATTAGAGCGTGATCTAAACATGAATTACCTATAGTACCATATTTGTAAACCATTAAAAATCCGTATTGTGTATCCAGTTCAAGACATTCTACAGCTTTTCTTTTCTTTTCAGAGTTCAATAAATCACGATTAATATTTAATTTGATGAGTGTTGTTGTATTATTTATGCTATTTATGTTGCGTATGTCGGCATCATATTGCTGTCGTATAATTTATTCCAATGTAGAAAGTTGTCTATACCATTGTACCAAGGGGATCTATATATGGCTTTTATTTTATAGTGGTTTTAAATATGTATTAAGAGGCAATTAGCATTGGTAAAATTTGCTTCTTGTACGGATGCAAATAAGTCACTTTTAAAATATACTACTTATTTGAATGTATTTTCCTGTTTATTAACGGCGGAATGTATGTAAGTAATTCTTTTGACTACGAGTTTTTTAGGTCGTATTTCGAAAGATGAATGATCTAATTTAACGTTATTCAGTTACATTTAACCAAAAAAAATCATTGTATTAATAAAACAGTTGATTAAAAACAGATTTAAGCTTCAACACTATTATAATAACAGGGGTAGATTTTTTTTTGATAAAAAAAGACAAAATCGATGTTATTTAAGGCGAATTACTATGCAAATGGAAATTTATCTCGTTGCCCATAGCTTAAATTTATGCATAGAGACAATAATTGTCCTTTACGATACAGAGTAACTATACTCTAACCAATAAATTTATGTGGGGCCGGCCAACTTTTGCTCTCAACAAAAATAGTAACACTAATATTTGAGACAGTAAAAGTACCATAAAACCTTTATAGATATACATTTATAATTCGATTTTCATTTGATAAGAATGAAAAAAAAATCCTAAACCATATTAAACGAAAACGGCAGATATAGTTAAAGTCGAAAATAATTTTTATTGATAATAAAAATTTTGTTGAAAGTGAATACATCTAAGTGTAATAAATCTCATTTTGGTGCTCTCTGCATAATGCAGCACGCCGTGAAGTTTTGTGCCTTCAAGGATTTATATATTAATCTTTAGAACGTTCTGCTTCAAACACTGTAACTACCTGTACTATAATAGTTTTTTATTGTTTTTGTTAACCTTAGTAGTTAAAACAACTGTAAATAACATATAAGAAGCCTCATCTACATAACAGAAGTCAATATCTACATGTATTAATAACATCGTAAATGCATTTTTGTAACTTTAACACTTTATCATTCGCCTGAATACAAGAAATTAGTAAAATATGCAATGAACCAAACAATTTCAACGTGTTAATAGCGGCTACAGACAGACATTTTTTTATTATATCTGTATTTAATCATGGATTGTTTAATTTATATAACAAGCTCTTTTTCTCTTGTAAGGGGTTTTCTTGATTTCGCATATAGAAAAAAATAAAAGCCTTCGAAGTACTTCGAATAAATATAGTGTGCGCTATTTACTATGCATTGTATAGAAATATAGAAAACCTTCTCTATTTCTTATCTGTTATCCTGACTGACGTAGATGCTTTTTATCCGATGAGGTTATTAAAAATAAACTCGAGTCATCCATAATAAATTGTATAAAGGATGGCTATGCACTTGATGAAGTTTGTCTTAATAGAATAATTATATAATAGTCTATTTTTGTGATGTGAAATTATGTGTAAATTTTTCAATAGGTTCGCCATCCTTTAAATATTTCTATATAGCTTATTGCCAACCATAATCAAATAACATCGGTGAGCTCCACTGAATGTTTTTCCATTTAGACATTTTACGGCGCTAGAGCCACGCAGCTGCACCCGCTGCTGAATTGGTCGGCTCGAACTGGATAAGTACCACGACCGCACAGAATATTGTGTAAAGTGAAAGTGCGTTACTGCTGCGTTTCGTCCGGTAAGTGAGGTGGCCGGTAGCCGATCCCCCTCCCGCCCTTCTCACTCCCGCAAACTTCCTTCTTCTCCGACTCCCTCTATCCTCTTCCCTTCCTCTCACTCCTTCTCCCACTCTGTTTTGAAAATATCTTCCTTAAAGGCTGGCAACGCATTTGAACTTTCTGTAATGTTGTAAATGTCCATGGGCGGCATTAATCACTTACCATCAGGTGAGCTGCTTGCTCGTTTGCCTACTCCATAAAAAAAAAGACAAAAGCATTCAGTCAAGAGTAGTTAATAACCACTCTATTTGATACTCCCATTTCAAGTGGCTAATTAATAGTACCTATAGGTATTCTGATAACTGTCTCAGATGAATAGCACTAGTAGATCATCTATAATAAACTATATTTAGTTAGGCTTTACCCATCGCACGTTTTATCACATTTACTATTAAACTACAAGATCCATATGAGCTAAAATGAAAAGAAAATTCTCCAATAGATATTTTGTTTTGATTTCATAAAAATATGAAATAATAAAATATAATTTGTACTCAAAATCGTTGAAAATTATTTCCATAATACTAATCTGATAAGTATTCTGGAAATAATTTGCAAAACTGAAACAATACGGCGGCATAAAATAGTGTGAACGTGACTATGAGTCAAAAAAATTAAAGGAAGACTTTATTGAATATCCTACCTTATATAAAGGGGCAGAAGTCATTGATATGGCAATATATAAAAATTAATGTAAGTTATTTATATAAAACGAATTGTATGCAAGCAAAACTAATATTTCCCAGTTTCGAAACGACCTAAGTTCAACGGTAAGAATAATTTATGATGTGTTTTGGTATCGTACGGGCCTTTCAGTGTCAACATTGCTCAAATTCATATATCGATTGTTCAGCTCAGTAACAACACTGACAACGGTGTTTCGTTTAGAAGTTTTCCTCTACCGCCCTCATTACAAAACATAACACGCGTTGCGGTCTAATTGGGGCCGGGCAGTATTAGGACAGAATTCGTTAGGGAATACCTTAAGGTTACATCGTTGATTTGTAAATTGAAATAGAAAGAGATAGTTAAAACGATGAAATTAGGCTGTAGATTAATGATTACTATTTTTTTTGTATAAGAGTTGTATGTTTTAATATGCGTATAAATAATAATAGTTTTTATATCAAATTTAATTTTAAAACATCTAATTTAGATAAGGCCTTTAATTAGCTGAAATAAAAAATTGAATACAGAAATATATATCAATAACTAAAAGATGACGCAATGCTACATATAATAAATAAAATAATAAATATTTATTTCAAACCATAACTAAAATTACAAATAAATGAAAAAAAAAACAAGGCAAAATTTAAACGACTTATAGACTAAACTTTAGTTGTGGATCATATAGTGTCCGCATTAGGTGTAAGAAATTCGTTATAAATAAGTACTTAAAGTATTTAAATAAACAAGCGTTTTATTTTTACGGTGTTTGTAGGGAGAAATCGTAGCTGCTATCAAATATTGGTATATAGTGAATTCAAATAAATTAATATGTGTACTATATTAGATTTATTGGCTCGTTATTTACCTATATATTAATCAACTCTTTCACTTTTAGTAAAGCGTATTTTTTTAAAGAAGATTTTATAAGATCAATACGAACATTATTGTGATCCAGTTTAATAGAAACGTTTTTGGAGAAGTTGCTTTGTATATATCGAGGCAACTTCTAGGCATTTGTGTTTATTTTTTACTTTTTGCTTCTGAACAAGTTATTGAACTTTGCAAAGCCTCCTGTCTGTTTCTACTGTTCAAATTTTTTTCTTTCCAAATATTGCCATGAATAAAATCACGGAGGAAAATTATATGATCCACTGAAATGTTTCCAAATAAAACGGTATTTTGCATTATAAATCTAAAGAATTACATTTATCAAACTTTATCGATTAGACGTTACGTTAACTTGCAAAGTGGACGTGTGCTGCGAGGGAAAAAGCTCTAAAGTTATAAAACGCTTACAGTGTGCCAATAGTGACTTTTATCGCGGTGGCCCATCCAACCGGAATCTAATTACAGTCGCACTGCTGCCCGTTGACATTGCCCGTTCTTTTTTCTTTTGCCGAACAAAAATTAATGCTTCGAAACAAAACGTTCGTTTTAGGTCTCCAGTCGCTATGCCTAATACAACGAACATAAGGACCTTAAAATGCATTTTATGATATTTGGTAGAATACGATAACGATTCCCGTAAATTAGTCAATTATACGGAGCTTAACTTTTAACTTCGCAGTTAACTACAGTAATTAAGAAAAATCTGTGATGTAATACATTACATTGTTTTCATAAAAAAATATACCGATAAAGCGGCTGACCCGATGGTAAGCGATCACCGTTGCATATGGACACTTGTAACTTTACAGAACTTACAAGTTCGTTGCTAGCCTTTAAGGGGGTGAATTTTTTAAAGAAGGGGAGAGGGGGGACGGAGTAGAGTAGGAGCGGGAGGGAGGGTGGAGGAGATATGAGGATGAATGGGGAGGGAGGAAGTGTAGCGTTGGAGGCAGAGTTAGTGGGGGGAGTGAGAGAGGAAGGAAGGCGGAGATAGGTCACCGGCCACCTAACTCACCGGACGAAACGCAGATGCAAAAATACTTCCATATCATGTCGATTTTCTGCTAGATCTGTTCGAGCCACTCCATTTAGTAGCGGGAGTAGCTGCGTGACTCTACCACTGTAAAATGATGACATCATTTACGATATTTTAAAAATATAATTAGTATGAGTCTACACTCATACTTATTATTTTATCTTTAAAAAATCATGTATCTCGTTCCATGTCTCTAATACAGATCAGGATCAATGAAATAAAAAAAAAACACATTTCCAGGGTAGAAATGTACCGACCATGTAATATGCAATTGAGAGATACTTCAACAGAAATTAATTATTTTCCAGTTCTGAGTAACAGTTTGCTTTATAAACTGGGTCAGAGAAATCATAACAGAGTTAAAAAAAAATACTGACACGGACAGTTCTGATAAACTTTAATGATATATTGCAGCAATTATTTTTTGCAAAACTGTTCTGACTTATAACGAGAAGTTGTCAATTCAAGATTATAACTGTTATTAATTTACGCATTGTTGTTCACTTGCAATTACTTGATGGATCGGGATACTATCATATATGTACAAAACTTTAATATAATCTAATACTTATGCAGTATTGTGTTACTTTAATTATATACTCCGAGATTTATTTACGAATATGGTCACCTGGCTACAAATTTATTAATATTAGTACAAATAAAATTACTAACATAACAAACCACTTATTGGATTAGTCTGTTTTAATAACAGTACTGTGATGACTATTGCATGTAAGACAGAAAATCCACTCACCAACATTCAATTAAAAATGGTTGAGCATTAATATGAAAATAATTCTCTTGTATTATCGTCGGTTGGTTATTGGTAAAAATGATGGAAATTTTGTTTTTATTATGTTACCCTGACCTAATAATTCGTATCCAAAAACATCGTCGCATCTTCAAAATAAATTAAACTACAAACAACTGAAGTGGTGGCTCATTTTTATCCACTTTGCTCATTTCTATCCCTTTCGCTTCTCAAACAGAAACGTTCTTGAATATTAAATTTCATTTTCTCTTAGCTTTCGCATCAAAAATTTGTTTCATGGAGTGCCGACTAAGTAGCTTCATAATTGCTCTTAAAAATTGTTCCCCTTTTCTTTAATGCGCTGTCAGAAAGGATTAGTGAAAGATCACGTTTAATCTTTCATTTTTCTCATTTAATTTTTCTTTAGTTAAAATTGGCGTGGAGTCGATTTAAAAACCACTTTTCTATTTTGGAAAGGTGTTAAATTATTAATGCATCGCGACTGCGAAGATTCTGCCACCCCGTGGGTGTACCAAGAGAAAAATAACAGAATAAGTGAACTGGAGAGTACTTATTTGTTATCTAAATGTTTTTGGATCATGAATTATCATTTCTGAATGAATAATTTCTAAGACACAGCCATATTTTTACTGGGATGTAGCAATAAATGAAAGCAGAAAAAAAACGAAATATGGATATAAATGGAAAATTGTAACTAAAATGAACGTAACATTAAATATGACGAGCAAGCAAAAAGTTAAATTAAACATTTAATTAGATAAATAATAATTGTGGTTGGATCAACGTCATTACCATGTTATTTCTGTTATTAATAAAAACTTTTAAGTATTTGACTAATACTGTAATAATATATCCACCAGTTAAAACTGTTATTCACATTTATATATAAAAAAAAAATTACAAACTATGAAACGTACATGTCTAAATTTATTGATTTGAAAATTTAATCTATAATTTTAAAAAATAATAGATTAAATTTTCAAATTTTAATTAAAAAAAAATTTATATAAAATAAGAAACCGCTTGAATTCATATGCGTTGTAAAATATTACTATAACTTGAAAAGTTAAGAAACAATATGATTTTTGGGGCAGATAAATCGCAGCTGACATATATCATTGGTTTCGCAATCAAACATCAACAACTCCACACATCAGTCATATTAGTTGTCGTCAACTAGGGAACGTACAATTCCTAACTTTCGTTGGTGTTTACGGATGTATTCAACGTAGCAACACTTACATTAATTGCGATGTGTATTTTAATTTTCACATTCCCGTTGTATCTATTTCATTCAAGACATTCCAAGAGTAGTGCTTAAGAATTCGTAAATTTCATAACATAGCTCTGGTTTCTTTTTATTTTCGTTCTGGTTTCAGATTACAAATGTTGACTTGAGATGAAAATTTGTAAAGACAAAGACCGTTAGAGAAAAACTAAAGCTCATGTTATGTCTTACCATTACAATTTACTTTTATTTCTAATTCAAATTATTCTCATATTCCGAATTAACTTTCCTTTTTACCTACAGTAGTCCAGAACTCGTTTAACCTAATCATCATTGTTCATCGGTTTTACGACTTATAATATGGTAGTTATCCCACGTCCTCAACCGAGTACTTATCTTAAGAATCTTACCAGTATACATATTTCTATGTAAAATTGTCTTTTTCCACGGACTCGATCCTGAGTTACCTCGTTTTGTAAACTGGCCATACGTAATATGGCGAAGCACTACTCAATACTCGATGTAATTTTTGAACAGTTAAAATTCAACAGATTAAATATTCAATTAAAAAAAATCTTTCACAAATTAAATAACTCCACAGTTATCGTTTATTTTTAACAAATGATTTGATATCAATATGTTTCTAGAACGATGAAGCAAAGCTAAGTAGTAACTTTGTTTCAGCCTGACCGTGAATTATAGACAGATTTGTTTACCTTTCATCATTAGGATATTGGACAAACTTGTTTTAAACCTGTTAACAAAATTTGTTTATAATAATGATATCCCAATTGGTTAGTTTACAGTATGATAAACGATATGGATTTTCAGAAGTTTTATCAATAATGATTCGGGTGATATGCTTCTCATGTACAGTTACTACACAACAAATAGGTTGCAAATACCAAGGAGGTCTTTTGTGATTGGTCACACAAAATTGATATTAACGACGTGCAATCGTTTGCATCTCTTCACCAAATATCTCTTTACCAAATATCTATTCCAGATCCCTTTTATTTTATTTTAACGCTTCATTAACAGTTTACCTTTTATTGCACATATACGGCACTGGCTCGAAATTAATAACTTAGTGCTAAATACCAAGGAAACTATCTGTATCAAATATGACTTACTACATTTAAAGTACACAAAATTGCAAAAAAGTTGATTTCGCTCTTTAGTTTTTGGGATTGGTGAGGTAACTGAGGTTATTATGGGCCGGCTCGAACCGGATTAGTACCATGACCTCACAGAAAATCGGCGTGAAGTGGAAGTGTTTTTGCTTCCGCATTTCGTCCGGTGAGTGAG
>DWHO01002757.1:0-12869 GCA_018247575.1 Eurytides lysithous rurik
AGTGAGATAGAGTGGAAGGGGATGGAGGTAGAGGAGGGAGAAAGGGGAAGAAAGGAGATGGGCCACCGGCCACCTCACTCACCAAACACGAAACACGAAAGCAAAAACACTTCCACTTTACGCCGATTTTCTGTGAGGCCGTGTTACTTATTCGGTTCGAGACGGCTCATTCAGCAGCGAGAGCAGCTGCGTGGCGCTACCAACGTTAAAGCTTCCGCGTTTGGTCCGGTGAGCGAAGTGGCTGGTGGCCCACCACTTCCTTCTTCCACTCTTTTCCAGCCTCCGCCTTGCTTTACTTGTCTCCTACTCTCCTTTCCTCCTCCTCCCTTTTCCGTCCAAAAATTCCCAAGTTAAAAGCGGTCAGCGCATTTGCAAAACGTTCGACATTGCAAAAGTCAGTGGTTTTTGCGTTCCATCAAGTGAACCACTTGATCGTTTGCCCGCCTACTCCATAAAGTAATCCAGTATGTTTTAGCGATCCAATGTTAATTGTTCCTTGAAATTTAGGTTTCATAGACCTTTAAATCGTATTATGAGTAACTATTATAATCTTTAACAATCACGAATCTAGGACTCCTCCGTGTACTCAACATGCTGTATCTGATATACAAGCCAGTCGAATAGACGCTATGACGCTTCTGGGTTTCGAGTCTTTCTATTTAACATTTATATATACAAATAATATCGAAGAATATTCAGACACGTTCCGATCAAAGTCTAATTCGACTTATATGGAACCTAATATTTTAGAAGCTATTATATGCTCATAGATATCTTTTATGCTTTCCTTACTGCGGTATAAAAAGACTTTCAAAAACATATTTCTCAGAGCATGGTCCGTTTTATACAGAATTCTATTGAATTCTTCACATCTTTAAAATTTGTACGAAGGATCCTCGAAGATATTATTTAAGGGCATACAATTATGAAGAGAAAGACCAAATTTATGTTAACACGTTAAATATATTGAAAAATATGTCTTTTATTTTTTACTAATGTAACATTTATTGTCAAAATATGGATGTCTGTTTTATGAATCTTATTCTAACATGAATGAAGAATCAATGAAGTGGTCTCGATGAAAATTAATAATTGTATTGAACGACTGACCATCTAAGCCGTGTACATGTCTTGTCTCATGTCGATCTGATGTTTGTGCTTTCAGCCTATGCGACTCTCGTTAAAGCTTAATCGGGTACCGCACCCGTGGGAAAGCTAGTTTCCATGAGTTGGATAGACCCTACGATTTCAAGGTCACGCGTTGGGATATGCGTGATATATTTGTGTTGAACATATATTAATCCTACTTGTTTGTGTAATGTTATATAGCTGGACCCCGGGCATTGGGTCCGACTGACCGATGGCACCTGCCTCGTCGTTCGGATCGGTCGTCATCGGCGATCGGACGGATCGCTATCCAGTTGGCGCATGCCTTAACCATCAGGGGATTGGGATGATTGGCAGCTTATGCGAAGAGCCGCTCTGATATTTTTTTAAGAACTACTTGATTGTCGGAAGCCTGCAGTCACTATGAAGGTCGATGTTACTTTGGTACCACTCAGAACCGGTTGCCGAGCGGATAAATTTGTTTTGAATTACCTGGAGCTTATACAAAAGTCACGGGTCGTCAACCCGTACAAATGAGCATGAACATGATTGATTGACTGATGCAAGTCTTATACAAGAGGAGTTTATGTCTTAAGGACATTTTGCTTTCTCTGTTTGTCAACGAACTGAGACGACCGGAGACATACGCGGCTCTATTTCGAACAGCGGTGATGTGCGCAGAAAACGAGAAAAGAGAGTTTTTCGTCAAAGATGACTCCTAGATATTTAGCCTATCTCCCGGGGGATCACTTAGCCGTAGAGGGTGATTTAGCCTAAGTTATTGTTATCTAACAGGTAATGATTCTCTTTACTGCCGGTAGGGTAGACGTCCGTAATTCTTCTGCGAGAAAAGAATACAGCTACACTTGTCCAGGTTGACGACTGTTCTCTATAACCGGAACCATTCACAAAAGCGATTGGCCCCTGTTTGGTGGTGAATGGATATAAATTTGGTGGATCTCCCGGGGCAGTATAGCCGTCCACGAAAAGCGCGTGCTTGAAATTGGGTGGTTTGGGGATGTCGCGTGTGTGCATCGAGAAGAAGATCAGTGAAAGTACCGAACCATGTGGAACTCCTGCCCTGATGTGGCGTCAAGAGAAAATCATGTCCGCTACGCCAAGTGTAAACAGGTTATAAATTGAGCCATCGTGCCAGACTTTGTCAAAAGCCTTCGCGATATACTGCGATAACATCGACGATCTGTCAGATCGTAGATGTTTTATCTTTCGTTTGGTCATGTAGATGTTGTCCGTCTGCAGTTTGACCACCTTAAGAGCACGCGGGTCCCCTTTTCAGAGTCGGACTCTATTGCAGGGTGCTTTCGCCCTTTTTTGCCCCGCCGGCGATGTTTAAACGAAATAAGCCTCCCCACCAAGCAGCGGGAGGTGTGTGCCTAGGAGAAATCCTACAAATCTGTGCTTGCGGAAAGCTCAGAAAGACACAAAAATTCAATTAGCTGCCGCAGATGACGAGCGGTGTGTGCGAGTCTACTTACGTATACAGGAATATGCCTACGAGTATACTAATATAAGACTACACAGAAACTAAAAATCGACCCAGCTTAAATAGGAAAAACAACCAACAACCTGGACAAGGTTCGTCTCTCTGGAAGTTCTTCTTACTCGCGATTCTAGGGACAGCTTATGCGTAAGCGCAGAGGCTGCGTCGCTAGCAACGTGACTTACACTCGAACACACGAACAGATAATTGCGCACTGAGCGTGGGGCAACGAGTGCTTTCTCAATCTGAGAGGTCCGACTCGGACGAGAGCGCGAGCCGAACTGACCTCGAATGGCCGTGTACAGAAGCAATGGCTTGACTAAAATAAAAAAATACAACAATACGCTATAAAATCCATAAATTAATTATCAAACTGTGTATCTATAGACCTAATCTAACATTCTTTATATTCCATTATATATCTAATAAAATTATTGTTTGATCGCTAACAATAAAGAAAGAAAAGTATAAACCAAAATAATAACGGAGAGGTGTGCCAGTTTAAGCAAGAGAAAATAAGAAAAGAAACTAGAAGTAAAAAAACTTACGACGGAACCACACCGACCTTCACCGAAATTAAGAGGAAGGTCATTTCAAAATTTATTATAAATTAACGGATATTTTCTGGAAATAATAAATTGCACCGAGTAATTTAGAAAAGAGCTTCATTATTGCTATGTTAATCTTTTTAAAACCGACTAACGAAACTCAAACTACTACATTCGCTTCATTTTCTCGTTAATTTTTTGGTTTAATATTTATTCTCATGAAATTAATATACTATGCAACGAGCTTCAACCTTGTATGCAGTAATTGGGTCAGGGCTAAATATAAATTATGCTCACCTACTACATGCTTTCTTTGATGAGACAAGCTGGAAATATAATTAAAATTTCTCATATTTGTGTTGAAATCCGATGTGTAAATGGTAAAGTATTAAGTATTATATATAAAGGAGTAGTAATATTATTAACTATTTGCTGACAAACTTTCTTGACATTGAAAAACATTTTATTAGGTAATTAAATATCTAGTATAGGACTAACGTCGGTGCTTTCAAACGTGCGATGCGTACAAAACTTCATCAGGTCACGGTGGAAATGCTAAGTCTCCACGAGTCGGGTAAATCCCACGTTCTGCAGGTTCACCACGCATGAAGGCATTCGTATGCATAAGCAATTAAGTGAAAAGGCGAGCAATTCATGCACCTGATGGTAAGCGATACATTGCTCATAACAACATAGTGTCACGTAGTGTCTGGAACGGTACAAGCAAATTATTTATTTAAATAATATGGATATAATGAACCCAACAAATGCAGCATGCGCGCCGGATTGTATGCGAGACGCCTGTGTTAAAGCACTGCCACACAAAATAATAAAATGAGATGATAGTGGAGCTTGCACCTTAGTGCTTGGTAGAATAACTGCTAATGCAGTCGGCTTCTGCAAAGAGTTCTACCGCTTATGTAATGTTAGAATTGAGCCGAATAAGTTTAGCCCAATTTGACACCGAGCCCAGTGTCCGAGCGCTCACTTTTAATTCAATACACTCAAGCAACCGAGTTCAAACCCCGGTGCCGGCACCGATGAATTTGTTAATTTTTGATTAACAATTCTAAGTACTGATTTACTACGTGAGTGAGTTCATCGTCGAGTGAAGGAAAACATCTTATGTAAACCACCATATTAGGGAAACAACAAAAAAATTTTCTTTTTTTTTGTTTCCCTAATATGGTGGTTTACAACATTAAGCTCTGCTAACAGTGAGGCCACGGTCGGTGCTCTTATACCCTCTGTAGAGGGTATAATTGCACATTTTATTATCATTTTATATTTACGTGGGGAAAATACCTGCTTATGTTGGACTTGCAACGACCTAAACTCCCACCATGTCGTTGCAGAATCCAGAGTTAAAGCCCAACACCATATTCCAACCATCCCCTGCAGTGTCCCCCCGGGCTCACCCAGAATAGTCTTTAAGAGCCTACTTGGAGCGTCACCTCTGGCCAGCCCTACTAACACGGACCGGCCGTGTTTGGGTTCCTCTTGGTTTCGCAATAGGAGACCAGGCCACGGTTAATAGAGCCACTCAGCCACGATAAGGCGGGAACTCGTCAAAGGGAGTAACAGTCATTACCTCAGTCATCCCTAGAGTTAAAACGCGTGAGATAAATCTATTCATGCATATTAAAGCTTTTACGAATTTGTTAAAAATATGTTTTATCTAACAGCGAGCCTTGCTGCGGAGAAGAAAACTTTGAGCATAAAACTATTAACGTCTCTTCACATACATTTACAACAAAAGTTCAGTACTTTCATGGCCGTCAGTTCTTCAGCAAACAGATATAATCACTAAACATATGTATATCATTTCTAATAATTATTATGTATGGGTTCTTCAAATTGCGACTTGCTATATGGGCACTAAAACAATAACACGTAGCTTTAAGCTCTTACATTTAATATCGAAAAAAGAAACCTGCTTTAAAAAAGAAGTTAAAAGTGAAATAAACGTGTAATGTAAGGTGATTCTCAAAGTCTATATAATTAGGGATCTAATTATATATATCTTCATCAACATAATAATCATCAGCCTT
Source organism: Eurytides lysithous rurik (assembly GCA_018247575.1). NCBI lineage: Eukaryota > Metazoa > Arthropoda > Insecta > Lepidoptera > Papilionidae > Eurytides > Eurytides lysithous. Next base: position 5,208 of record DWHO01002757.1, read on the forward strand.
TTCTAATGTCAGCCCGTTGAGCTCGGAAGAGACTAAGCTCTTTTTTTTCTAACCGCTGCCAGCCTTCCAACTAGCCCAGCACGGCATATCTTATTCCGCTATATTTTATAATTTATTTCGTATTTCGATAGTATTTAATTTATACGATAGTATTTCGTGTCGTTGTTAACGTCATTTCATCTAAGTTGATTCAAGGATTTTATAGTTGTGAGACAATAAATAATCTCACCAGAACTCTTTTTTTTGGCCAGTCGCATAATTATTTAATAAAGTATGAACCTTACACGATAATATCGTTTATTGCTAAAAATGAAACAAGACAACAGAAAACAAAAGCACCGTTTCATAAAACAGCGAGCTTTGTAATTAAATATAAAAGCATCAAGTCTGCGTCGCGTATTTCGAACATCCTGAGTAGAATGGATACAGCATTCAATTGTTAGAGCGCTGTCTCAGTAATTAAAAACAGATATTGTTCAAAACGGACTTTAAATTGCGCTCTGTAAGAGTAAAGTTAGGGAGAAAACCCAATAAAAATATAAATAACAAAATAAAATGTTAATTTGTGTCTTACACCTTAGGACGGGATAACAACACCTATTACATAATATAGAAATGACGCAAAATATAATGTATATGTCGCTTCGTTTGGTACTAATGACCGTCTCCGACATATAAATAACAGCCAGGGCTAAACAAGAAAAGTTTGTATTAAGTGATACTGAGATAAGCCTTAATAACTATTTTAACGAGTCTGTAACTAAGATTTTAAGGGATGTACTTTTACGTCAGCAAACAACAAATACAACTAATAAAATTAATGTTAATATGGACAATATCTTATCTTATACAGTATGAAAAAGTGATAATGTTTTCTTTCATAGCATATTTCTGATCAAATAAAAGAACTCTCACTTTTGAAAGTAATAAATTTAAAGAAATAAAATCTTCTAATAATCTGAATTCATATAAATAAACATTTTAGATTTGAAGTTAATTATTCATCGATTGAATAATAGATCAATTGAGAGAAGTCAAAGAATATAAAAAGAAGAAAATCGGTCATATGAGATAACACTTTTAAAAGTCTGTAAAACGTTTAATGAAGAAAATTATTCTAATGAAAACCACTAACGTTATTACAAAAGATAAGTATCTACAGCTTAAACCGTAAAGCCAACGGTGCGTTGTAATTTCACAAAGACTGATTAAGCCAACTTGATATATTTAAAGTTATATTAAAACGCTTTCGCAAATTTGAATTAAATTAGACTTTTATATCACATTTCACTTTAAATATTCATTGATCATCAATTCAATTAAAGCCCCGACAGATTTAATTCAGCATATTTTTATACTTCATTAAAATATGATCTCAATTAATCGTTATAAGTAATTCTTACCTCAAATATTTTAGATGAATGATGCCGAGTTTTTGGGCTTGTATGGTAGTAATACCGCATTGTGTATAAACAATTTCAATAATTCGATATTAAAAAAGTTACTTTAGGTAAGGAAATAGAAGGAAATCGCATAGCATCACATAATTAATTAACTACTATCTAAGTTCTTCCAACCCACGTATCGGTAGAAGCGAGCGTAGCACTGAGCATACAAAGTTTGCGCTTAGTCAAAGATTGCGATGCACACCATCTCCAAGACTCGGCAAACTTTCAGCAAATTTGTTGTTATATCGCCAACAAACAAACACTGAAGTCCCTTTCAGCGAAAATGCAGCGTGCATTGTAAAATGTACCTTATTGCTTCTTAACTTTTTGTACATTTTCAACGGTCGAATACGCGAGGGAAAAGAACTAAATTCCAATATTTACTACCGAGTTCATAAATATTGATAAATTGAGTACTAAGCTGCAAAAAAAAATACTAATTGTATATATTTAATTATAATTGTATATATTTTTAATATATAAGAAAATAAAAAAAACACTAATTTGTGAATCTAAGATATGTAATACACATGAATAAGTAGATATAAAAATGAATACTTTTTTTTAGTATCTATGATTATTTTAAGTGTTACCAATGTTAATTAAAAAGTTTTTTCCCATCATTCGGCCCAACGAGATGGTCCGGAATAACTCGTTCATAATTCAAAATATTTCGCGCAGTTACAAGTAATAAAATAGCCTTCCATAAGGTAACCAGTAAGTTATAAATTTATCAAAGCTTTACACAAATTTAAAACTTGCACACCTGGTGAATCATTGATAAAGTGAGCTGCAACAAGGTTGCACGTTGAGTTACACAAGTTATAAATGGCTTTTGAAACTAAGTTTTACAGCTTTCAACTTACTGCTTAAAGCAACAACTTATCACTGCAAAGATAATTATGGTGCGAAAAATTATGCTGCGTTTTAAATTATATTTTTAGCACACAATTGTTTTGCTTATAATCGTAATCTTAATAACATTAAACTCAAGTGTTTACGCAAATGCTACACATTATGTAATAAAAGCTAATTTACAGATTTTGCCTTTAATACGTTTGGAATACTTAAAAACCCTCACGTCTGTGAGACAGATTCAGAGATAAACTGTTATGGCTTTCCTACGGTGCCGTCAAATTTGAGTCTAGTTTTTGGTTCAATCTATACAGCTATATTAAGGTCCTTCATCGCTTATTTTTAATATCATCTTATACTGGTATTCAATTACAACGCGGGGAGAAAAGTTATACCACCATAAATACCACTAATTAGTTTAAAAAATTAAAATTTTATCTACGAAAATAATATTAGAATTACTGTTAATATTAAATCCAACGTTTTGCTTTCGTGAACACAGATGGTACTTAAGTAAACTAACGGTGAGTGAGATTCGTCGTGAACATCTCCAACACCAGAGATCTCACGCACATATATGTACTTTTGCTTTATTGCTAAGGTTAAGGAAAGGCTTTTGTATTATGTATTGCCCACCACTGGTAATTAAAAGGCAATCGCTTTATAAGTACTGGGCTTTTGCAGACTTTGCTAGTAAGTGTATTTATTCTTCTTCTTTTGAAATATTTTCTGTGATAAAGTCAGTAAGAGCCATGCAGCTGTTCCTGCTGCTGAATGTGCCGGCTCGAACCACCGGGCAAGTACAATGTTGCAAATGTCCATGAGCGGCGCTGATCGCTAACCATCAGGTGAGCCGTTTGCTCGTTTGTCAGCCTACTCCACAAAAAAAAGTCACTCTCAGTCTCACAAACTCCACTTACAACAAATGTTACGCAGATTCATTTCTCAGTTTCCGCAATAATCTTATACTTATACTTAATATTTTAGTAAATCGTTATGCGGATTATAGATGTTTTAAGTTTTCAAATATAGTCAAACGTAATACAAACATTAAATTTCAAAGTTTCATAGCTGTGATTCAATTCAGTTGTTTCGTTGCTTTCAATTATATTGCGGTAAACTCACTTTATTCAATTTGACTAACTAACTACTAACTACTGACGGATTTAACCATTTTGAGTCAAAGTTAAACTTACTTTGAAGCACACCAGTTAATCTAAATTTTCCTATCACTACAATTGTTCGAATTTCGTGCTAATTGAAACTTAGCACAATTTTTATATAAAAGTGGATAATTGCCTTTTAAAACGGAATACATTAGCTCTTTCACATTACTTCTCGGTGGAAGAATAAGTAGTACCTCCCTAGAAGGACTCTGCAAAGGAGTCTTACCATTTAGAAACAAACACACGACTTATTATATACGTTCTAGAAAAAGTTATAGTTGAAAAATATGAAGTTGTGGAAGAAGAATTCAACTCTACGAAAACAAAAAGTAAATCAAAAGGACTCTAATTCTTTTTACAGAAAATGTTTTACCGTAAAAGATAATATAATCTAAAAGGACTTAAGAAGAGCTCGGTATTCTGCACGAACGAGCTTCCTTGTGGTAGCTCTCAAAGTTTTAGCGTATTCTTTTGACAATATATGTAGTCGTATGTTGTTATTTTGCCAGTACTTTGAATATATTATTTTTAGATTCCTAAAAATTACTAGTGATAATATTTTGAATCTTGGTTTCTTCAATTCTATTTCCTACGCAAACTAACAAGTGACTCGCCAGATGGTAAGTTATCAATGCTGTATGTTCGGAAATTTCAAGAACTGCAAATGCATTGCCGCCCTTTAAAGTGGGAATAGATTTCCTTCTAGAACGACTTAGGTAAGTAATTAGTAGAAACTGTCGTGTACGTGACTCATAACGCAACGTATATTACCAGGCATCAAGGTGGTAACAATGGTATCTGGCGTGTTTTTTTTAATTTCATGGTATTTTCTACGGTGGTAGAGCCACGCAGCTGTTCCCGCTGCTTAATGGGCTGGCTCGAACCGGTTCAGTACCACGACCGCACAGAAAATCGGCGTAAAGTTGAAGTATTTTTGCTTCCGTGTTTCGTCCGGTGAGTGAGGTGGCCGGTGGCCCATACCCCTAACTCTCCTCCGTCCTGCCCCCTTCCCCCCCACCATGCCCTCCACTTTTTTCTCTTCACCCATACCATCATACCATCCTCTCACTCCACCTCTTCCAAAAATTCCTCCACTCAAAGGTTGACAACGCATTTGCAAGTTGTGTTGCAAATGTCCATGGGCGGTGGTGATCGCTTACCATCAGGTGAGCCGCTTGCTCGTTTGTCAGCCTAATATAATAATTTACCAGTAAATTAGAATATTTAATTAGCAGGCGACATTGATGTAAATGAATTGATTTTTATTTTAAGATTGTAAAGCTTCAAGGTATGTATAAAGTTTTATCGAGTTAAAGAGCCCGAAAAGATAGTTTTCATAAGCTTATTCGAGCCTTTCTTAAGAGCATCGCTTCAGCGCATCAGCTTTGGTCAAAATATATGGATAGCATCTGTGACGGCTGGGTTGGCAGGGGCTGTAGACTGCGAGGGGCCTGGAAACCAATCTAGATTGCTATTGTATAGTCCAATCCAAATTGATGAGGTGTGCGGGAAACAAGCATCTGATTTCTTCACTCTATTCTTTTGAAGTTTCTCTCATTTTAGCTCATCGTAACGGTAACAAACCTAGCCAAGTATTCATCATGGACTTCTTGAGATTCAATAGCTAAGATGAACGTATTTTTTTATAACTTGTAATATTTTTCTTATTAACTAAAGGTCAGTGAAAAGCAAACAAAGTTACATTTTTAAAATTTCATCTAGGTAACGTATTCTTGCAATTTTTAAAACACAGTATAAAGCTATTAGTACAAGAATTCTTAAACATAATAAAGTAAGCCGTTGGGTTACAGAGACTTTATTATCAAATGTTTGATTAAATATATTGCAAAGGTCACTTAATCAGTTAATTCTTGCCTAATCTCGAAGGGTTGGAGCTAATCATGATGAATTACTTTAAGCCAATTGCTATTACTAAGTTTGAACGTAAAACAAAACTGGGAGGCAGTCACAAATAAATCGAAGGATTAATTTTATGAATTATAGATATAAGGCTTAAGTTTATATATTGTAGGTATATAAAGAAACTGATTTAAAGTAGTCCTAGTTTTTGTTAAGCTAAATATTTCTTGCTTAGTCAATATCTTGAAGTGACCGTATTTAAGAATTACATATTTATATTCTTGCATTTCAAAAAAACAATTGTCTGTCTGTCATTTGAGTGAGTGAACCGAGGTGCCAACTCTTGCGAATGTCATCGCTGCTACAATTTAACGGGTGTTGTAGATATTTATGTAGGTAAAGTCTATCATTATCCACTTTAACATCAGGCGAATATGGATGATATTTTTTGTAATTCCATACATTAACATCCATACTATTTTATACAGATTATTCCGTGTGTCTTGTAGTTCATCCACGGGGAAACCAAGAGGTCAGAGTGAGTCCGGGGTGTGGTGCTGGCTAGAGGTGTTCCATAGAGTGGGATTTTGCTGTATAATTTGAATTCGTTCTGGAGAACGCTGTGGGAGACGAGTTGATGTTAGTGTGGCACCACAACTTCTTGTCTTCTACAGTCGAGGAGAAGTGGTAGAGGATGAAGATTATCGGCCTACTGTTCTCTTTAATCTCCGTTACTTGACGAGGTCGTCGTCCGACGAATGTAAGCGGTGTGAGGCCGCGAGCGGATTAAAGTCCTAATATTACGATACACTGCTCTCCCAAGTCTTAAAACCTAAACGTGGTTTGTAACGGATCTTTTGGTCTGCCCTAGCAAACTGGAAGACTTGTTGCTTTGAGCATGGATCCAGAAGAGGAATCTTCCATGACCTCCGGGTAAGGGACTAGGTGGGTCTATTGTACGCTGCTAAGGTGTTAGGCCTGAAGAGGGAGAAGGGCTATGAGTGCCTCAAAAAGGATAGGCAGTTAGCATTCTCAAGAACGTGGAAATATGTGTAAGAGTTAGGTTTGACAGTTAGCTTGGCTTAACGCACCTTAGAACACCTTTGCCGTCATAAGTTTGGAGTGTAGAAATTTCTACTAAATAGTAAAAAAAAGCTTATACAGTATTAATACGATTATATCTGGACAGACACAGATAGTAAGGATGTTTGAATTCACTAGAAGTTAAAAGTTTTTTTCTTAATTTGAAGGATAATTGTTAAAAAGATTATGATGACTTTTGGATGTCACTGGAATTTTGTTATTAAAAATTTGGATTCCGGGTGACATTGAAAATATGCTTTAAACAAACAGGTGGTCCTACTCTAAGTAGGAGATTACTGGAAAATAATGAATATCTTAGGAGATCGCTAGTTAGCAGAAATTAAATCATTAAATATACATTATATTTAATGATTTTCTTTCAAGAAATACTCGGTGCATTTAACCATCGGCTTTTCGATTTAAACTCGATGTTCGCAAATGAGGGGATAGAACTGATTGCGAATGATGTTCGATTGAGTCTATAGAGCCTGGAAGAGGCCTCTTAGTCAAATGGACTGCAAAAAAAATAAACCGTTCACAGTTGATATTTAAACTCGATGAGCTGGCTTTATCGCATCCAACTTCCTGTCAATTTGCAAAAAAGAAATCTAAGCAATTTTATTCGACCTTGTGTACATCAGCTTACAAAGGCATTGAATATTTTTAAATGAATTTGGTAGTTTAGTAGGAAACGAACAATTTATGTATATGATAAATAAAGGGGGTATGCGAGAACCAACACAAAGTATTTTTTTTAATTGATATTATTAATCCCAATACAAACTGGCTGTATTTTTTTAATTCAAAATCAAAATTAACTAAATAACTGTATTTATTACGGCGATCACAACCGAGCTTACAAAGTAATTTTGGGTGTTGTTTACAAAGTTTATAAAAAAAACAGTCGTTGATGACATAAGCGCTTTTGTGGATTCTGGATTCATCCTGTTTACTCTCTTGTAACTTCTTTTTTTTTTGGTTACCGGCAAATAGAGTTTTCAAACTACTAATGATGAATATAACGGTGGTAGAGCCATGCAGCTGTTCTCACTGCTAAATGGGCCGGCTCTAACTGGATAAGTATCACAACTCAGAGAAAATCGGCGTAAAGTGGAAGTGTTTTTGCTTCCGCGTTTCCTCCGATGAGTGACATGGCCGGTGGCCTATCCCCATCCCCCATCTCCCCTCTCACTCCCCTCATTCTTCACCTCACCCCCTACCCTTACTCCTTCTTCTTTACTTTATCAACC